>VWZW01001369.1:904407-1081573 GCA_013397115.1 Edolisoma coerulescens | reverse complement strand
AAAAAAAAAAAGAAAGAGGAATAGGAGTGAGAAAAGACTGTGGGTGAAGTGATGAAAAATAATTTTGTTCAATTTTCAGAATCTGATTCAATGAAAATAGCAAATTAGATCATCCCATCCCAGCATGGTTCCTTATTAGTTGGAACTGCAGTGTCACTGTGAACACTATAAGGGGAAGCAGAGAAAGGCTATCCATCATAACAGCGAAGAAAGACTGCGATAGTCATTGAATAATCATTGCAGAATACCTGATTCCTATGCATTACACAAAATCAGACCCTTTTTGTTTTCCTCTATTACTGGATAGAGACCTGTGCATAACTCCAATTAGATCTTGTTTTACACTTTTAAGATAATGTTCTCCCATGACATCCAAAAGTAAACTGGATAAGGTGTACACTTCAGAGTTAGTTTGTCACCTAAACCAGACCTAACCAGAACCCTGGTTTATTGCAGTGTACTCTATGCTGGAATGAAGGTTGTCCTGAAAGCGTGTGAGGGAATGCAAATAATTTGGTTTCCTCTTCATTCCTTTTGCACACTTGCGTCAAGCACAAATGCAGATGTAAAGGATGAATGACTTAAAAAAATTAATGAGGTTTATTCAGCTTTATTCAGGCTTTACCTTTTTTTTACTTACTTATAAAGTTAGTAAGTACTTCTGAAGTAATTTATCCTTGCTTTACTTTAGAAATTAGGATCTGGAATTTTAAAGGCTAGAGAACTAGGAAAATGAGATCATAAGAAACGAGAGAATAAGAAATTAGCCCTTCCTCGGCTGAATGATTACACTTCTGTTTTGCCATGATTTTGCTAGCAACTAATGATTTTTAAACACAGGCTTTTGAAAAAATATTAAAGAGTGAAGACCCCCCAGTAGGAGACACTGGAAATCATAAAACACATTCTGTAGGACCTCACATAGGCGTGAAAACAAAGACACGTAGTGCAATAATTGACATACCATTATTTGCAGAAAAAACCTGAACATGGTGTAATTCTTCTTCTACTGCTTTATCTGTTAAAAGAATCCTAAATGTGACAGTAAATACCCTAAAAATCTTAAATAAATGAGATTACCTGAAAATAAGAGTCAGGTTTTCATGTCTAAGACAGATGCTAAGACAAGGAGTAATCTTAACCAGAATGGTTTTGCTGGGGTCAGCTCTGATAAGAGTTTTTGCAGCAGTTGTGACTTCCCATTGATGGTGGAAGAAAAAAGGACAATTGTTACATGTGCCCTTCAAGGAAGACATGACAGGCTAATTTAGAAACAGTTTCAAGAGAAAAGAAAAACAGCTGACAGCCATTGATCAGTACTACAAGAGAAACTAAATTAGACATTCTGAGAAGCAGAGAATATGTGCCAAGAACGAGGACCAGGAGACTGACAGGTCGATTTGCTTTAGGCCAATTTTCAGACAGTGTTAGCAAGGGTAATGAGGTAAGCAAGCAGTCTCTGCAGAAGCTTGGCCATTCAAAGATCTACAGTTCAGCTTGTCCCAGGGATATTGATATGACGGTATGAGAGATCCCTTAATTATTCATAAACAAGTGGCTGTGATCATCCATGGCACGAAAAAAAACCAAGGAGATCACATCCCAATTACTGTCATGGGCAAAATCTATTCAGCTTGGCAATTTAGCCTAAGTTTATTGCTGAGTTACGTAAATATTGAAGTATTTATTCAGATATCGGGGGGGGGGAACATTAAAAAAATTTTAAAAACATTAAAACACTTAAGGGAAATACACCCCTCCTCCTTTCCCAGGCTCAACTTGGCTCCTCTCCTTCCACCTGTTATTGTTGCAGGTAACACTCACTCATCTCAGTAAAGCAACAAGGGGTGCTGGGGGCTGTGGTCAGGCTATAGCAGTTTATCTCCATTGCTGGTCCTCCACGGGTTCAGTGCCTTTAACAGTATCCAGAGGAAGCTGGTCATATCTCAGTGGACCATATGAGCAAACAGATATTTTCCTAAGGTTTGTTTTTTGGGGATTTTTTTTTTTCAAGGGTGGAAAGGAGTTTGGTGGGGTGGGGTTTCGGGGGGAGCTTTGTTTTTTTTTTTTTCCTAGATGTTCTTTTCTGATGCAAGTTTTTCTTTAAGAACTGAAAAGTCCCAGCCTACCTAGGTTTCATGGAGTAAGTCATGCTATGTTTCATTTTAAACCTGCATAATATGTATGGCATATTATTAACTCCCTTNATGTTCTTTTCTGATGCAAGTTTTTCTTTAAGAACTGGAAAGTCCCAGCCTACCTAGGTTTCATGGAGTAAGTCATGCTATGTTTCATTTTAAAGCTGCATAATATGTACGGCATATTATTAACTCCCTTCCTAACACCGCCATCATCACCCTTGAAACTATAAAAAGGCATTTCAAGGACAGGTAATTTTTAAAAATGTCAAGAATTGTCCAACCATTATAGTGGGTTGCTAGGTCTCTTAATTCATAACTAGAAAGTGATGAAAATTATGGAAGAAACTGCCTCTATCTTCAATTAAAAGACGTTGAATCAGAATTACAGTCTGGAGACAGAATTTTACTAATGCATATGGGTGAAAAAAAATGACATGAAGTTCTGATTTTCCTGACAATTTTAAGGCCATGAGAACAAAGCTCAAGGTTATGAATGCAAATAATTTATGTTAAAATACTTTAAACCATTTAGAAACCATCAGTGTTAAATCTGCATTCTACTCACAGTGGAGAAAGCTGCAAAAAAAAAGTTTATAGAAATGAAGACACGACATAAATTTGAGAATAAATGCAAAGCCTTTTTAGAGGATTTCAGATCTGTTGTTGAATTTTTGGCTAATCATTTGTACATGAACAAACAAGGATTTCTGTGTGAAATCTATGCAGATGGCCTGGGTGTCCCATTTGCACACACAGTGACAAGTCATAAGTGTGCAAATATCCTCCAATGAAGAAATATAAACTAAATGGCACAAAGGTAGTGAACATTTAAATCTTAACTTTTACCGTATTTGTAATGATAACTACTAAGTACAGAAGTTCTCAGATGTTTTGCTGGCTTCATCAGTGAATGTTTATTTCAGACATGCTCAACACCTGCATTTCTGTGAGAACAAAATAATAAATTAATCTGAAGTAGAGATTTGAAGACATTCTTAAGACTACAGTTTAATTTATGTTGTTCAAGTAACATCCTATTTCTAAAATGTATTTTAAAAGTTTGCCTAGTCTATTGGACGTTAGTACTTTTCAATACCTGTTTGAAACTGGAGTGCATGGAGTAATTAAAATGAGGGAACACTTTGTGGGCCACTTCCTTATATTTTGATTGGTGCAGCAGAAAAAATACAGGACTTTCTGAATAATTCCGGCACTTTTGACTACAGCATTTACGGAATGTTCTCACTTCCAGTGAAATACTAAAGAATGAATCAAGATGGAGCACTACTTGGGAGGGACACAATAGAAATTGAAAGGGTTTATATCCAGGTCTAAATATTTTGGAAGAACATACTCCTAATCCACTCATCTCAAAAAGTCTCTAACATCTCTGCCTTCCTAACTCTTTTGTTCTCTCTGCATTAAATAAGTGCAGAAATCCTTCTCAAAGATGTAAAGATTGAGAGTGAAATCATGGATCCTTTCAAATTCCCAACAGAACTCCCACAGATATAGCACAACAGGATATTTTACTACGGCTGCATACATAACATAGAACGTCAACTATGTAAAGTTGTGAGAATCATGAATTTGACCTATCTGCACCCTATCAATCCTCCCAAGCTCTCCTCCTTCACAAATAAAAAATTTTCTACTCTGCATAATCCTCAAAGAATTTATGCTTTATAGTTTTGTTTCATTTCATAGAAAAAAGCCCAATTTCATAGAAGATAAAGGCATTTTCAATTTGAAACTGTTTCAAAATGAAAAGTTAATCTTAATTTAGAAAACACACAAGGAAAACATTTTTCACTTTTTTTAAAATCTTATCTACTTCACTCATTTTAAGGTTATCTATTTACCAACTTTGCTCAAATGCTTAAGTGTGTTCCTTCACTAACCTTCATTACTAACAAATTTACTATCTGCAATTCATCCACTTCTATCAATTTTTCTCTTTTCTCAGACTATTGCCTCAGAAATAAAAACATTGTCTTCTATGTCTTCAACTGTATAAATATGTCTAGGTATATTATGCAGTAGTTGATGCATTTTTGTATATTCTAAATTAAAACTGAAAAAGCTCTGGTGCAGATCTCAATGGCAACTAACATTTCATGCTTTAAGTAACAATCCCTCCCCTGTCATAGCCTTCACCTTAGTTCTTGATTATGATTTTCTATTCCTATGATCTAGTTCATAGAAACAAATACTTACAACTCCCATATCAACAGCTCTTCTAAAAACATGCTTATTGCATACATTAACAAGTGACAAATATAGAACAGAAGTTCTACTATGTTGAGAAACATCCAGTCAGAAACAGTTTTCCTCAAAGTATACAAACTAGAAATAACTAAGAAAGTTCAAATTTCCCAAGCCAGGTAATTTTTGAATTGTATGAAATCAACAATTTACTACAATGACTCCTGAAGCTTTACAAAAAATTACACTATATGTAATAGACATCCAATATGCCATAAAAAGTTCTCATTAAAATTCTAAATTTCTTTCTGTGATACATTCTAGCATAAAGTGATGCATTTGTCCATTGATAAAACACAATATTTATGTAAATAGAGCTAATGGTTGCACAGCACCATAATTCTACTACACACATTGATTACACAGCTACATAAACAAGCACATTTATCTAGATTAAACATCAAGGTTTCAGGAGCTGGCAAGCTTTAGGTTGTTAAGTCATTAGCATCCTTCTGTGACAGGATGATTTTTTAAAACAGCACACAAGTGTCAGGATATAATACAACAACTTAGCAATTTTTTAAAAAAAATCTTCATTACTGATCAGCAAAACACTGTATAAGTATTCTGTAATTAATTAAAGTAGCTTCATTCTCTGAAATGTATCGTAGCTGTTCAGTGTGATTTGTATAAGGAGAAACTTTATTTTTGCCAGCACATTTTTTTTTACAATTTTCTCCCTCAGTTTTCTTTCTCCTGCAGTAAAATCAGATTATATTCTCCTTCCTCCCTTTCTTGCCTTCTGTTTTCCCCAAACTAAAATAATATTCATTTATTACCAAACAGTAAATGAGGAATCACCAAGCTATTTTTACTCTTTGGCTGTCTGCCAGATGAGACTGATTAAAGACCCATTGGGGCCAGAGTACTTCTATTCATTTCATGGGGCATTGGCCCTATGCAGTTTTATAATTGGGGCCAAGTAATTTTTCATGTATAAGGTAGTTTACATTAAGAAAATGAAAGGAAGACGACATGTTAGTTGTGTCAACTTAGAGACACTCACAATTAATGCAAGATACTGAAGTGCTATCAACTGCTGAAGAAAGGCCTTTTACAAGGATGACTTTTTGGTAAGAGACAGAAATGGCCATCGAGGAACCTGCAATATGCAAAATGAGCCAGACTGTTTAATTTTAGAAGGTGCTGGTGCTGGTGCTTTTCTCCCAGCTCAGCTCATCTGAGTGACGCCATTCAGCATCAGTCCAACTGGTGTTTGACAAGGTGCTACAGACTAATGGACCAAAAGAGGCACCGCTCACATTAGCCAGTCTCCTGACATCAAAGTGTTCATCAGAACGTTCTTAATCAGTTGCCGAAGGTGCTCAAAATTAGTTTAGTTGGGTAACTATTTAAACTGACCAAACCCTTTTTCCTGCTGAGATAAATGTATTCACTTGTGGACTGTGCAGGTCTGTAGCACTGTAGCATAATACAGTCCAGTCTTTAGCATGACATTTGAGTTTGGAGATTAGTGGAACCTATGCGCCGGGTCTCCACTCCCGAGTCCTCCGAGGCACTCAGAGTAGTTTCCTGTACTCAGCTTGTGCAACCTATTTAATACCTGGTCAGCACACTCTCCTGCCCATGTAAAGTGAGACACACCTGCCTATCCCCCACCATTCCTTAAAAAAAAAAAAAAATACAAACAACCAGACTTATTCTACTGAAAAAGTTGGGAATGAGGTGGCATGAGCATGTAGCTGTCACGTAGAATATAACAAAAAGCAGTGATGACCATGTGTGGGCGTGTAAAGAGGAAACAGCATGGACTGGGAAGACAGCAGTGGATTGCATTGAGAAACGAGCAAGAAGGACCCCATCCAATCTTTCTGACACAGAATGACTTTAATTACAGTTTCACAAACAATGACCCATTTTAACAAATCAGGAGTTGTCAGCAGCAGTCTAAGAAATGATAGCTATTAATTAAAACTTTATTTTCAACTTTACCCTATATTTTATAGGCTGACATGTGTCTCAGAAAAAGTTTAAGGGATCAGAACCTGCTGTCGCATTCACACAGCTCCTGCAGAAACCTGCAGGCTTATGCACCAAAAAACTTACTTCTAATGTCACACACACACAAAATGGTTGCATTTCTCTCACCTCTAGTTGGAACTGAATCCTTCTAAACTATTATAAAAATAGGCTCAGATTTGTGGAACTTTTTATTTGTAAATAGTATGGTGAGAGGCACTAACAGATAAGAAACTGCCTCATGAAAAGGATGCACCTTTTACTTTCCTCCTGAGACAACACTACTCAGCTCTGGAAGGTCTTTACAGCACCAAATGATGGACAAATTTTACATAATAGGTACAAATTATAGTATGGGTGTAGCTCTTCAAGTTCATTTCACTGTAACTGGAATCTATTTAAATGCTCAAAGACATTGCATTGCACTTTGTTTGAATTCAGAATCCTGTTAAAAACAAGGTTAGCTCATACCTGTATGAGCCCCTTTCACCTTTCTGATTAACACATGCTTTTTTGGCTCTGTTGTGGAATAAGCTGGCCACCAGAAATGACAATCCCCAAAAGCAAATGCAGGAAGCCAAAGTGCCACATCAAAATGCAAGATCATAAAATCTTCTGACCTGCCCAGTTCTGCAGATTGTTTTTTAGTCTGTTCTTTGCCTACTTTGAGCAAAGTACAGACATATACAGATCACGAAAGAAACATGCCATTGCTTCCAGGAGAACAAGTTTTAAATTAGCGTGACGTGCTTGAAATTATGCGCATAAGTCTTCACGGGACATCATTTCAAAAACAGGACCAGTCATAATTCCCATACCAGATAGCATCCTTCCAAATAGAAAATTCACACCTCGTGGATTAGGAGGAAATGCAACACAGTGTATAAGACTCCTGAGTTTGTGCATCCCATGACATGTCGTCTTTTTCCATCCAGAAATCTTTTGGGAAAAATCTGAGGACTCTAACTTTGCCTGCAGCCCTGCAATAGCAGGGGTGGCAGGAATCTCGGGGATGTCCAGAGCAGACTGCCACAGCAGAGCGGGCACGCCGAGCCGCGCCCCTCAAGCCACGGCAACAAACATGGCGTCCCCAGTTTGCCCATGAGGCGGGGCCTCAGGCTCTGTGGGCGGGGCCACAGCTGTGTGGGCGGGGCCATGTCGCTGGTCTATGCCCTTACATCATCATGGGGCGGGGCTTCAGGGGCAGTGATGCGCTCTGGGAGCAGCGCCATTTTGCTTTGTTTCTTCCTCAGGGAAGGCGCTGGGACCAGCCCTGCGGACTCTGTTCTCCCACCACTGCCCATCCCTTCCTGTCCCTTTAAGTCCTTTGGGAGAGCACAGCTGAGTCGCAGATGCTGCTCTGAAGCAGCAAATCAAGCTGAAAGGAGTCAAACCCCAGCCGAGTCAAGAGGAGCAGAGCTGAGCCTGAGCCAGGAGGCAGGGCCAAGTTGAGCCGAATACTGCCAGCCATGGCTGAGCCCAGCCATCTGGGAGTGGGCAACGCAGTGTGGACAATCTGGGTTGTGGAGGGGTTGTCAGTCATTGTTTTCTGTTATCTTGGGCTCAGGGATGGGGAGAGCCAGCCGCAGAGAGCATCCACCATCTTGTCTTTGCCCTGGTGGTAATGTAGGACTAAGTCAAGGGGTGAACACCTTTTATGTGTAAATCACCTTCTCTTACGTACGTTTTTGTTATTAATATTGTTGTTACTGTGCATTTCTTAGTCCATTGCTGTTTGCTTCCAGTAAATTGTTACCTCAACTCAGTGTCTCTGCCTTTGTCCCTTTCTCACTGGAGAGGGGCGGATGAAGGGGAGAGGCTTATTTGCGGTTTAATTCCCATCTGGTGTTAAACCAGCACATACGGTATCTAAAAAATTCCAGGGAGCAGAATTGTGTCCAGAAAATAGAGATATAACTAAGGAATATGGCACAAGAGAAGCTTTCACAGGGAGCACTTTGAGTGAAATAAGTAACATTCAGCTCAGCTGAGATGCAGGTAATCTTAAACTGGGTGCAGCCAAACACTGTAAGGGTGTTCCTTGATTCCATCAGTACTGTCTAGCCTTTTAAATTGATTTCTTGTCAGTAGACAGATTTTTATACCAATTTTAGGTGCTTTTTTATAAGTAGTATTACTATTATTATAACACTTTGGTTGTACAGATGGATTGTATAGGCTGTTTACAATTTAGAATTCCATCTAGGTGATGCTCAAAATTGAGCTGGAGGAATTTTTCTGAAAGGATTTAATGGCTATCAGCAAGTGAATCATTGATCTTGAATGAGCACAGGTTTTCTTCAGCTTAGTAGGAGTCTGTGTACAATCCCTAGATATCCCTTGATCCAGCAGTAAGTAAAGGCAGGGGGAAGTCGCTCAAGTCAGCTAATTCCAAGTCTAAGCCATGCTAACCGAAATGAGCTGTAATTATGTTTTAGTGATTTGGTACTGCCCATGTGAAAGATGGGCACCAGTTCCTGAGCTGTTCCTTCTCTCTGGGTCAAGTGATTCAATAGTCCATTGGTTTGATACCAACAACCCTGACTTGAAAGTGGCTACGAACCCTGGGATGAAGTGGTCCTTGGTTATAGTTGTGTGCTGCTGTTCTTGGCAGGAAAAAAAAAGCAGTTGAGAGTGAAAGAGCCGTCATGAGGCTGCCCCTGACAAGGCAAGGGTACATGCAACCCTACGGGGAATATGGGATCAGGGCAATCAGTATAGCATCACAGGATGGGAACACTACCACTACATCAGTCTGGAAAATGCGTAGCTCCCTGGTAACTGCAATCCTGCAAGGAGCAGAGCAGAACATACAAAAGACAGCCTATGAAAGAGTAAACAGCTTCTACTGCATTCAGAAATCCATGCATAGTCTCTTAAACGGTAACAGATTGTGGCAGAGAATTACCTGACTCAGATCAGCAGTTTCCCTTTCAGCAGAAATAATTTATCATGGTCTTGTGTATTGGTCAAAAGATAAAGATTTGGTGACAATTATAGGGAAAAAAAAAAGAAAGAAAAACCAAAAAAAAGCCCTAAAGCAAAACAAAACAAAAACAAACAAAAAAACCACAGCAAACCTGTTGGAAGTGTTCTGGTTTGGATAATATAGAAAAGACAAGAACTAGAAAAACAGATATTCATTTCTATTGTTCTATTAATTAAGAAAACAAGCACAAAATCCAGGGGAGGGCTGTACTGCTGACATTGTATTAAACAGGAAGTAAAAAAACAAAGCTACAAATGTGCATTTAATAGCCACGTAAGCACATGGAGAACACATGAAACACTGGATAAAGGGTATATTATGTTTGTTAAAGATACTATACTGTAGCTGGCAAATACTGATCTAGCAGGGTTTAGTTCAGCACTGAAGACACTGGAGATGTGAGCGGTATTTGAGTCCCACACACCTGAACAGATGTGTGTGGGAACTGCCTCTTGGGAATAACTAGCATGTCAGACTCTAAATTTTCATGGGAAAGTGAAACACTGCTCAGGCTCGAGATTATTTTTATGGTAAATGAGAGGAAGAAGAAAACTTGTCAGATTAACCTACTGGTTTGGACATGTAACTGAGACAGATTGAGGACCAAATCCCTCAACTATGCACCACAACAGCTAGTTCTAATCCTCTGCATGCTTAGTATTCAGGTCATCCACATCCAGGGCAAATGCTGTAGATTATTAAGCAGTAACAGTCCTGGGACAGGATAGAACGAACATTAGAGACTTTGATGGATAAACCCACCTCATCCTGGACAGCCTTATACATCACTGTACACAGATGCAGATTTATTGAAGGTCAAGGAGAAATTTGTATTGAAAACTTCAAATAAGAGCAACATGGCATTGAAGTGACCTAGTTTAGTTTTCCTCAAACAGGATTCTAGTTTATGCACAACAATACCTGTCTGTAAACAAGAAACAAGAGGAGATCTGAAGCAAAACACCTGTGTAGATTCCATCAGTGCTGTCTCCGTTAAATTTTATGCTTCCTGTGGTTCCTGATACATACCTGTTGTCTGTCAGGAGGTTTGCATATGGGGTGTCCAAAGCTGCTACTTCTCATCTTGGCATAGATGGGGTTAAGGTCAAAACAAGCCTGGCACAAACAAAATAGTGATGGCAAAAAACGCACATTTTTTTTTAAGCAGAGTGAGTACAGACTGTGGTTCAGGACTCATCAAAAATGGTTCAGATGGTTGCTCAATTAAGTGACCGGCAGACAAACATTGTGTGAGCCAGACTTACCATCCAGGAAGCCTCTGAGCCATAGGGAACATGACATACTGAATGCTGTAGTTGCTCTTGAAGACAGTCAGAAAATGTTGGCTGAAAACAGCCCTTCTGCTGTGAGATATTTAGACAAAAGCACACATGGAGAGAGCCCCACTTATGTGAGCTCCAGAAAAAATAATTCTGTACTCAAATTCAGCAAATGCCCTTGCAGATTTCTTTAAAATTTGTTTTGTGTTCTTGCCTTAGCATTTCCTGCATGCAGCATCTTTCAGCTTGCATCACCTTTGCCTTTTATCCAGGAAGGAAAATGTCATTCTAAACCATTTGGACTCAAAATAGCTGCCAATGTTTCTGGTTTCAAAAAGTATAGTAATTTTCATTATGTTTAAGTGAACTACTTCCTGAGAAAGAAATGGGGCATCTCACAATGGGCACCTGGCACATCTGAATTGTAGCACCTGCACTTCAGGCTTGTAACTCACAGGGAGAAGGAAGTTTATTTTTCAGGAGTGGAGAGGACACGCTTTCAATGCCATTGCCCCTAGGGCTCTACCAAGCCCACTGTGATGGTCAAGCTCCTTGCTGTGTTTCCTTGCTTAGCCACGGTTTCCCAGGTGAGGGACTCACCACATATTATTGGAGATGCCACTCTATGCTGTTTAAATGCTGTAGAAAAAGCAGAAGCTTCAAATTATCACTCTCATTTGAAAAAACAAATTTCCAAAACTCGAATATGTTCTTTCACCTTAAAACTGGTCATTCTACCTCAAACAATTTCTGCAGATGCAAAGTCATGATTCAATGGCTTTTTTATCATCAGTCTTATTTTAGGAACCTAATTTTCCAGAATAGTCACCCTTCAAGAAGTTTTCAGTGAATCCTAGTGACTGAGTATCCGCAGATCTTTATGACACCGATCCTTCATCATGTAAAATCTTACCTAGAAACTGCAGCTGTTCTAAGGATCACATATTCTCTTTTTTTGGTTTGTTTTTGTGGGATTTTTTTTGTAAGAAGAAGCCTCTTGCCTTTCCCACTCTGCCATGTTTTCCTGGACTCATCCCAGCAATAATGTGGCAGTTCTTCACATGGATCTCTCTTGCCAGATCATCTCAACCCCAGCTGCTGTGGTTGTGACTCTGACAGGACATCACTCCATTTTCTGGGGCTGGTCTGATGACAGGTTTGTCAGTTTTTCTTCACTAAGAGTCCCCAGTCACACAGATCTTCCTCTTTCTGATGGTGTGTATCTTCAATCCTTTCCCTTCTGCTCTGCCTTCTGTCTTCAGATCTTTTTCCCTTCTGTTCCCATCATCTCACACAGCCTTCTGCACACTGGCCTCATTTTGCCTCAAACTCCTCTCTCTCTCTACTCTTTCTTTTGTTTTGGGCTTGGGCTTCTCTTTGGTGGGAGATTTATTTATTTATTTATTTATTTATTTGTTACCATAAATGATCTTGCCTTCTTCCTTTCTACTGTAATATTTTCTCTGATTCTTCAAAAAATCTTTCTGTCAGCTGTTGCTTTCTCTTTTTTTCCTTCTCACAACATTTCCCTCACTTCCCACCAAGGAACGTGTCTCCCACAGAAAAGTTCCAACTCATGGTACTGCTCTCAGAGTTATGATTTAGATAGCCCAGGCACTGATATTTACTTTATAGTGCATTTCCACGAATTCCCTTGAATAGCTGTTGAGTTAGGATTAATCATTAGTTATCTGTTTAATTTAGAGCAATATACATTAGAATATTTGGATTTCTGGTGTCCTGGTGTCCCAGCACAATACTAGTTTACAGATCAAAGCATTCTTGCACACTGCTACGAGATTATGTCATCAAGCTTTTTTGGAGATGAGCATTTTTATGCCTCAGTACTGAGCTTCATTTCATAATGGGCCAAATCTTCCTAGTTTTATTCTCTTGGTACCTGCATGTCAGCATTTGCAGGAACAGCACTTTCCATTCCAAAACAAATCCAAATGCAATTCAACATTTTGCACTCCAGAAAAAGAGTTTAGCATTTGACACTGTGATATGCATCAATAAACTCTAAAAGTAACATGTACTTTCTCCAGTTACCCTTTCTGTCTTGCAATGGTGCAATTGTATTCTCCGTTTCTAAGGAAAAATCACAGCAGAAAATTTGTCCAAATGCCCATAGACTTGATGCTGCATTTTGCCTAAAATTAGTGAAAATATAATTATGCCAAGTCAAAACCATAAAATTTCAAATGTTTCTCTATTTTATTTTGAAAATAACTATGTAGTTTCATGTAAAAATCCCTGAAATGCCACTGTCTTTTAGACAAAACATTTTTATTTTTTCATAATAAGAAAATAGATCAATGTTTCATCATAAGTCACTCTAATTTGAACAAAATCCCCAAGACAATTCTACAGTGCATCAGTAGGAAAAGGGAAAAATCCTCTCCAGCAAGAAAGGAGACATCCTTGACTGCCGTTTCTATCCAGAAACTTGGGAACAGCTGAGCTTGCATAGGACCCTTTTCCTGCAGGCCTCTTTATGAAATCAGAGACACACGCCTTCACATCTGTGAGCAAGCAGCTCCTTCTCCAGCTTCCCAGCCAGAAAGTGCACCTTCATCTGCCTGCATGCATTCATTTCTGCCGACTTCCATCAACTGTTAGCTGAGATACCTTCAGGCATCTGAGACCCCTGTGTTGCCTAAGTGACTTTCTCAGAGATATGTGACGTAGCTGTCACTGATAGCTGAGGCATCTAATGCATGAAAAATCCATGGTGTAGTTTCCTAATTTTCCAGAGCTTCAATTTTGCCTCATCAGCCATCAGAGGAGCCTTACTCTTGGGGGAATACACTCCTGGCAACTTGGAAACGAAGTTCCTTGAGAATCAGATTTAACCGCTGAAAGTGCCCGTGCTGTCCACTTATTGTGTCTCTTTGGTGTAAAGACGGAGAAAACAATGGAGGGAAGGAATTTCAGGCAAGGAACAGCTCTTAGGATAGATTAGGTAGGGCCAAGGAACAGACAGAGGCTTAATAGGGTGGGTCCTGAGAGCTCCTGAGAGCTGTTGGATGGGGATAGCACGGGAAGAGATTGTTTGCGCCTAGATGAAGGATAAGGGAAAGGTGGAGATAGACCTGATTATAAATGGAAACAATTTAAAAATGGAACTCAAATACAGACCTCGGTAAAAATTATGTCTCAACTTCATTTCCTAGAACTTAACTTATTAAACAATGTGACAGATTCTTATCAGCTTCATAAATCTGTCTTGTGGAGTTCACACTAGTACTTATAATGCAATTGCTATTGCAGATTCATCTTGCATTTCCTCACTAACCAAAGCAATCCTCAGTAACAACCTATCCATAATAAAATATCAAGTTTCTATTTTCTTTTCTAAATAACAAACCAGCTTGTTGTTCCTTTCTGCATAATAGGTCAGCTTCTTTCTAGCAACATATCAACAGTGCTGCTTATCTAGGGCTTCTTTTACATTCCTTTGTACCTTTTGCAAAACTGAAACATCTAATAGAGTCGACAGAGTATGTAGAGAATACTGGCACAATTCTTCACCAGAGAAGAGAGGAATGGTGCTCATGGGCACATAGTTCATATACCCCAAAACAAACCACATGGATTTCAGTGTTAGATTCAGTAACATCTTTACCTTTAATATCATCCATAACATAAGATCATCCCATATCTGAATAAAAAATGTTCTAATGGCATGGGAACTTCCAAAAAAAGTTAACTTTAGAACAGATTCTCCCTACACAGAGGTGAGAGATGAATCCCTGTAAGTCTGAGGAGTTCTGTAGATATTCAGCTACAGCCTTTATTAATTATGCTCTAAAAAAAATGACATCTGCAGCAATTCAGTTTCAGTCAAAATGGGGTAGGTAGTTTCAAGATGATGAAAAATCACAGTTGACTTTATATCTACTTGACTTTACCCTTTTGCTTCTGATTCAGACCTGTGGCTAAAAAGATAATCAGACTTTGTCTTGCTTTCCATGATATTTAGAATTTTAAGCTCACTTGCTGAGCACTGACAGTTTCATCACATTGTGTGTTCTCTAGAAAATAACAGTTTCTCAAGAATGAAGAATCTGTTGTTGGATTGAAGCAAAAAGAGTTACTTTTCCTGAGCCAAAGCAGTGATAAAAAATGCAGAAAGAAAGTCCGGATGTTCTCAGCAATGACATTTGGCTAAGAGAACTAACCCAGTTTATTTCATTTTTTATGGTTATCTGGTGGTGCAGAGACCGAATTCTTCAAGGAGGACTTCACAGGGCAAATAGTCTAAATTCATACATAAATGAAAGAGGAAATTCTGTTCATATAAGACACTTTTGCAAGAATGCCACTAACAAATCTAACTTCATTTACTATCAGGTATGTATCATGACAGCAATTTGGAAGACAGAATGATGCCTTCACTGAGTTTTTTTGAGTTACCCTTGAAGATTCAGATAGCAGTGGTGTAGCTTTTATTTATTTTCATGTCTAATGACAGTGAATTCACGACTTATCTTAACAACAAAAATGTGTTAAAAAGCAACAAGAAAATAGAATAATTACTTTTGGAAGACATGTTAGAGTTCAGGATGTATCCACTGAGAATAGAAAGATTTTTTTCAGATGCAGAGTTCTTGTAATTGTGTCTTATTACTTGGTGTGTGTTGTTCATGGTGAGTTATCAGTGCTTAAAAATGTGGATTGCCTGGAGCAGCCCTCATTACAGGAGTAAAACTAATCGTGAATGTACTGGTATAAATCACAGAAGGGACATACATATCATCTCAAGAGTCTTAAAAATTGTGAGATACCCTTCTTTATCGTTCTTTCAAAAGAAACAGACATTTTCTACAATGATAGCTTTCTAGAAGGGATACTGCAATGTTCACTTCCAGTTTTGTAGTAAGTTCAGTGAGATCACGCCAGCTTTACAAGCAACTCCTTTGGATCTTAAAGGAAGAACTGGCAAGCCCGGAGACTGTTCTGTTCCACTGCACCCCCATTAACCCTCCCCTGAACAGACAGACAAGTGCATACTGCAGGCAACACTAGATCTCCAGCTGTGCTCTCACTTGGGGAGTCATGACCCTGCCTCGAGCTGAAAACCACGTGACCATGTTATCGCATCATCAGAATGGAACTAATATATTTTGTCTCTCAGCAGAATTTATTATCTTACCTTGAATACAGAGTTCTGCAAAGTTTGCTTTTCCGGGATTGCAGCAATGCAAGCTTGTGTTTGTCTCTGGCCACATATAAATATGTAAAACACTGCTGCATTTCACACCGGTCATCTAAGGACAGAGCACGTCTGGCCACAAAGGTATGAGTCCATGTTTGCTAATTACAATTCCTTTTTCTCTGTTCTAAGTGTTGCATCCTTTGGTTTATTCCAATTGCACAATTGCAGTTTCCCTACATCTTGCTGTTTAATTATATCTTTCATCTTTTTCAGAAAGGAAAACTGTCCTAGAAATCTTCATTTTTGCTTCAACAGATTGCCCTCTACTTTTTGCACAAGTTTTTTTCTAATATTTAAAATTACATCACACATTCAACATAGCTGAAGGAAGAGTTTCCCTGCCTTTTGAGATACTCTCTTGGGCCATCTTCAAATTTTTTTCTTCCAAACCAGGAAAAGATTCCTCAGTCTTTTACATTAGATTCTTCAGACCTATCAAAACATTCTGTTGTGATATTAACCACTGTCACACAGAGTGTTGAATATCAGAGGGATGTCTTCTACCATCACATATTCTATTGATATTCTGATCCTACTAGAAGCTGGTTTTAATTTTCTATAAAACATACTGCTGTACTGAGTTGTTTCAGGAATTTCTCTCAGGATTCTCTAAGTAGCATGTATTTATAGAGGGAAAAAATATTTTTTGTTTCTTTTCATTGATTTATATGCATGTACAATCTGCTGCAAGCAGTAACTGGGTAAACAGAATGTTTTTGAATTCTCTGTGCTCTGTCAGCTTCTTGTACCAACATTAGCAGTGTTAAATACATTCTGGGACTTCTGAACCTGATTCTCCTCATGTACAGGGAAGGAATATGGCAAAGGAACTGGTTATAGCTCTACAGGCTCTGACGTCTTCAGCTCTGAAACTGCTCTCTGGCCAATTGGCCATCTGTCAACAGAGGATAAACAGAATGCTTTTAGAAGTAAGGCACATCTGTCAACTTATTGTGCCCTGCAGTGGAGAAGCATCCAGCTGCTGGTCATACAGAACACCATACAAGAACAGAACAGAGAATGCACCTTTCATTTTCAATTGATTGATGCAAATTGTGCAAATACATACATAAAAGTATCTTAATGTATGTATTCATTGCACATGAATGCATGTCAGAAAATAAATACATGTTGAGATGTTCGCATGTACTCTGAAAGTAAGGCAGAGAAAAAAGGACTGATTAGGACTATCTGCAAATCCTCAATTATTCTCTTCTCTCCTTTTCTCTCCTTTCCTTTTCTCTTCTCTGCTCTCTTATCCTCTTCTGTCTTCTCCTTTCCCATCTACTACACTGTTCTGAAAGATCTTAAGCCACCAACAGTGTGTTAAGAGAAACTCTGAAAAATGCATTTTGAAGTTTTAAAAAGAGCACTGTTGTGAAATTTCATTTCCATGAGGGCTTTCTCTGTGAGAGTCTGCAGTTCCCAGGGAGTCAGTCCTCAGGGATTGCTCCTCTGTATTTTGTCCACAAGTTCTCTCTCTAGCTGTTCTGAGCACTGGTGTTTGCTATTGTATGAAACAGCTTTTTGGAACATAGGAAACTTGTTCTCAGAAATATTTTCTAAACAGCTTCTCTCTTACTGGTCTATAGTGTCCCCCTTTCACTATGTGTTTTGTTTCCCTGTGGATTTGCTTCTGAAATCCTGTAAATAGTATCAGATTTACAGGCAATTTCCATGCTCCTTCATAAGCAGAAAATCATAAATGTGATTCTGCTGTTTTCCAGAATCCAAAATTCTGCAGGAGACTAATAAAACAATAAATAAAGAAATAAAGAAATAAAAATGTGTAAGATCATAAGTCAAATTAATACTCATATTTCCTCTTGCAAAGGGAAAGTAAATCTGCAAAGTCCCCTATATGGAGATAGCTATAATAAAAAAAAAACAAGCAACATTTTTAATTTTTTGTTTTATAGAAATATATTAATTATATAAATTCTGTTGATCTAATAGATACAAATGTAAAGGTTCTTTTCCAAGAGAAAACCTTTCATGACATTTTTTTTTCTCTTCTTCTCTTACCATGAAAGCCCTAAATATAGTCCACCTTTAGTTGTAGAAAGACACAAGCAAACAGGCCTTTAAATGGAATGCTAATTTTCACAAGAAAATGACATTTGAATTTAAATATAAGGTTTTCACATGAGGCTTATTAACTGTGTTTTAATCTGCATTAGTCTTCTTAAAATATCCAATTTCCTTTTTTCCTCCTGTGAGTCTACCAGTTTTTCTTTAGCCATTAGCAACGGTAATAGCAATTAGCAACATCACTTCCAGCACACAGTCATTTCAGGCTTAGCTGTGTAGGCTTCATGTTTAATGAATTCAAACATAACTAGGAAGGCATGAAGTAGAAAATATAATAATCATAGCGGAATTGCAGCCTTCACATAAGAGGAGTCCACAGTAAATCTTACATGTTCAGTTCCTGGACTACTGAAACTCTACTTGACCCATAACTGTGAGGAAAACTAGCATGTAGTTTTCTGCACTTTTGTTTAACCCTGGGAGAAGCAGGAAATTTCTCAGAGGCCTTCACCCTGATTTACCAGCATCCAGTGTTTCCAGTCAATCCCTAGCAATAGCTCTCAAACAGGACACCATGACAGGTGCTTGCTGTTTTAACCAAGTTCATTCTGCTGTGAACACATGTGAATTGGGTGAAAGTTACAGGAATAGAAGCTCAGTAAATGATCACATCCAGATCACAGTAATGCAGGTTCTAGCTGCTTGCATGGTTTGTTGCTTGCATCAATCTTTGACCTCTCTTTAATCAGAGGTGCTCTGGTGCTCTGACTGGCAGAAGTTATTAAAAAGTGTCTCTATGACTGGAACTCTCAATTACATATTCACTTCACAGTGAAACTTCTTCAGCAGGACAAATCTCACTAAACTACATTTTATTAAATGGTAAGAGCCTGTTTCATTAGTCTGTCGGACATAAAAATAGAGTATATTAAAAGAATTATAGTATGCATAAGAACTGTACTGTACATCGTTCACAGGATATCAATAAACCAAACCTTTACACTGTCAGAAGTATCAGTCACATATGTGGTGCACCTAGAAATACAAAGAAAGTAAATCTCTTAAAAATAATTCTGACTTCAAATGCTAAACAGATTCCTAACTACTTCCTCTGAGGAGCTTTTCCATGTGCTGTTCTCCAAGAGCTACTCTGTAATTTGTTATAGCTATCTTTACAGACATCATCAAAGCCCTAGGTAATATTTAAGATAATATTTTATTTCCTTTGGAAATATTATTATCAAATATAAAGATTGCTTTAATTACTTTGGTCCAGTTTCTTACAGTATTTTGGATCTATAAGTAAAACCAGTACCCACAAGTGACTCTTGCTTGGCTGTACGACAGTATCTTATCAATCTGTTGCAACCCCTGCCATAGCAGCAGGGACCATTATGCCAAACATGCCACCAAAGGTTTTTGTTACAATAGTTACCACCTGTCCATAAACTGCCATTTCATATTTTAAGAAAATATATTTCACCTTATAAGCCAAATCAGTTATTTACTGGACATGGTTTTCTTCTCTCTATTCCTAGAACTTCACAGTGTAAGCTCAGTCACTATGGCAGTGTTTGAAGTAGTACAAATGGGCTGAGATCTACAGATTTAGATGTCTAAATCTGTGCTCCTAAATTCATAATTAGGTATGAGACCTTGCCCCCTACTACCATCATTTTCAGCTCTTCGCTCTTGCCAGGTTTAATGAAGGTTCACATCACTTCTCTGTATCAGATAGTTTAAGCTGATCTCTATATACAGATAGAGGAGGCTCAGACTAGATGATCTTAAAGGTCCCTTCCAAGCCCAAGTCATTCTATGATTCTATGACTTCCTGTGTTTCTGTAAATAAGAATCTTTCTCTAGATCTGCTGAATTTCTGTCTTTAAAATTTTTTCCTTTAAATGAGACTTTTTTTTAAATTTTAAGCTTATTAAATTCTCTTCTTAGTAGTTGTGTTCTCACATAGGACTACAGTAAGCATATCAGAGAAATCAACAGGTAAATCAGACTATGACTTAGAGTCTTCCCACAAAGTTTTGAATTAACTCCTATGCTCAAAACAGTAATTCCTTTGAAAGTAAAAGGAAACAACTCCAGGGTTCATTCTACAAGTTAGTATGGGTTCAAAACCACCATCACAAGCACTTTTGAATCCTATTAAAATTAGAATGACTGAAGTTTGTATACAGAAAATGACCGTGCTGCTTTTTAAAGTATACAATAGGGAACTACAGCTAACGAGAGTGGAAATGGCGTTCTTTTAACTAGCAGATTATTTAATACAATGCTTCCTCTGGGAAAATAGCAATGCACTGCCAAGCCAACGTTATGCAAACTTTACCAGGTCTAATGCAATCTAATTTCGGGGGGTCTGTTTTGGGTTGTTATTTTGGGATTTTTTTAATCTGTAAAACAGGCGTATCAAAACTGGATAAATTTTGCAAAAGAAGCATTCACTCAGACTCCAAATGCCTATTGAAATTTACTGTTTTTGACCCCCTGACATTTCTGAGTTTTCATCAATGCCTATAAACTCTCACTTGCTCTCATCTCTCAGATACACTTTTCCCATAAAATCTGTACTGATAAATGAGAAAGAGGGCATGAGGTCCTTGAGAAGGATGTAGGGAAATGAGGAGAGGTATGAGAACAAGATATTTCACTGTTTGTCACATGATCATTTATGCTCTCTTTGAAGGCCTCTTTCTTCCAACAGGAAGCAAAGCCAATGTAAGTTAAAGCTATGCAATCCTACAACACATAAAATAAACATCCTTCTGAAAGTTATTTATGAAATACTTTTAGATTTTTCCAAAGTACTAAAAATTCACAGACCTAGAGATGGTTTTGCCTGACAATTTGGGCATAAATAATAATAAGTTCTGATTATGGTAAAATTTCTAATTGCTATAAATACTGAGCAGGTGGCCACAGATATCACACACTGACTCCCAGTTTGAAAATATTTAAGATGTTTTCTAATCAAAATCCTAAGCTTTCTCCTCAGTTCCTAATTGAAAGGCAAATCCCATTAAAGGAAGTATTATAAAATTTGGCACAAATACTGTAGAAACAATAGGAGATTTTTGTCCAAATTTGAGACTTATGCTAATGCTGGTTTGTGTTATCAAATGTAAACATTTGTTCTCTCCAGAAACCTTAGGAAACAATAAATTTAATACATGAGGATAGATTAGCCTTATTTCAGTAGCGGGGAATAAAACTAACATTTTATTTCCAGCAATGCACACGCGTGTGTGCACACACGCACAAATACATGCAGAGTAAGCAGAGCCTTTGCCTTGCCAGCTCTGCTTTGTGTCAGTCTGGCACAACAAAGTAGACTGATACATAACCAAAGAAAGAACACCAGTAGAGGAACAGAATTTCTAGGGAAAATTGGACTGAAATAATGATCAGGAGAGCGGTCTGGCTGAGGAAAAGAGGACATTTAGGCTTTGTGTGACTGTTGTCTTATAAAGTATCCAAAAATCCACTTCCTTCTGTTGAAACATAATTTAGATAAACACTTCTTTCATCTTCCTGCCACAGTCTGGCCTGCTCTGTGCATCACTGAGAATGGAGCCTTGGAGAAACAGCTCTTCAGTGGGCAGCTGCTGCGTGCCAATGTTTGAAATGGTAGCCAATGCTAAGAGCAATTTGATGGTGGGTTCTCTAAATATCGGGCCGCCACAGGATGTTTATGATCTTCTTCCTAGATCTGTTTCTGAAACGTGTGTGCATCAGCTACCACAGAGTATTAAAGCACAAACATTATAGATGACTTATTTCTCATAAGTCAGATGAAAATGAAATAAAATGAAATAAAATGAAAGCTACAGATATTTTTTTTTCCTGAGTCTGAGGATATTTAATTATTTCCTAGGGTTGAGAGTCTGATTCATGAACTTGTTGACCATCCTGGCAACCTGGGGGTCACTTTCACTACTTCTGCATGCAACATGGAGATCAACATAATTTGTAACCACTAAAAATGGAGCTTTTATTCCCCCTTCTCAATACTGTGATAGAACTGCTGACCATTAATTTAAAAACTACTGAAAACATTATTTCTAAAATACCAGCTGAAAGGCTGATGTCACTTGCCAGGAAAATCACAAGTTCTCTTCTGCTTCATAGAGCAAATAGTAAATCACTCTGAGAATGTCAAGCAAGTCATCTGTGCTGACCATTGGCATAGGCTGTTAGAGTCTGAACAAAATTAATCAAAGGAAAAACACAGAAAGCCACTTATGTGGCAGCAGCAATGGCCCTGAGGTTACAAGTGAGGTAGAAGACCAGAACTCAAGTTAGAATCCATAGTTATAATTGGGATATAGCTGGATACCAGGACTGCCCATATGTGCACACTCAGAGAACTAAATTCACCAAGCTCCTGGTGTCCTGGAACTCCTCATCACATCCCTGCCATAGACAAGGCACTCAGCTGGCTTGAGAAAACAAGCTGCTCTGAAACAATGGGACAGATCCAGTTCATCATCCCCTTCACCACAAAAGATCTCACTCTTGCAGGAGGTGTTTGGGTGGGGATGTCAGACAGTCTTGAAGATTCTCCCCAGACCTGCTGTCACAAAACCAATTTTGTATTTAAAATAACGTGGGTGCAGAGAATCTGGCCCTTCCAGGTGGTTCATCTTGCAGAATTGACATAGATAAGATACTTGTAAATAGTAGAAGTAGTTTCTTCAAATGCAGGAATAGTTTTGTAAGCGGGAGTTGGAGATAATTCCGTTCTGTGCTTGCGTGACAATCACTAACAATGGATGATACGTGTGCTGGAGTGGTCAGTAGGACCACAGCCCAGCTGGGTTCTGCTCTGGACTGAGCAGGACAGCACTTCGAGTAGTCTCATCTACAACTCTCACAAGAGATTCTGATTGCTACCCAGACAGCAATGATATTTGATTGCCTGTGCAACTATTCTTTCATGAGAAGATCCCAATAAAACAAACACTCTGCTGGTGTGTGTCTGTGCAGCACTGGGTTTGGTGTAAACTAGACAAGGTGTGGTAGATGAAAGTATTGCCAAAGAGACAAATGGGATAATGGAACAGATTGGCTCAAGTGGGATGGGGAGAAGGGGAGGTAGAAACCCTACTTCTGACAAGTAACAATACAAGTCCTGTCATTTGAGCAATAAATGCAAAAGTATCAGCTCTTTTTTTTTCCCAACTCACTTGATTTTTTTCATAGCATATGTGGATCCTGTAGGAGAGAAATTTACCCTTTTAGAGATGACACTTAAAAATCTTGGACAAACCTTAAGTCCCGAGATAAACACACCCCCCACCCCCCCCCCAGTCAAGGTCTTTAGCTCTGTTGCCATCTACTAGTCTCTTTTAATAATTGCCAGTTATTTTTTGTTCAAAATTAACTTCAGCGAAAACAAGGCACTAAGGGCATGAAGACCTCTTTTGGGAGATGGAAAAAATAACTAAATGATATGGGCAGTTCTTGAAAATATTGCAAAAAGCATCAGGGTAAGGATCAAGAAAGCTTTGCCCTTTCAGCTTTAAATTATTGTCTGTCATTTTTGGTGGATGATGTCTTTCTTTTCCAAACTACCAGTAAATAAAGGCTTTGGCGCTATTGTGCAAAGGATCCAACTCCTGATCTACATGCTTTCATAGATGAGCTTTCCAACTCTGCAGGAGTGCTGTTGCTTTGTACTGTGGTAAAGGACAAAAACCTTCACTGATTTTTTTTGTCCTAACTTGGCTAGGATAATCTGTTCCTAAATTTTTGTCATATAAATCTGCAGCTGCTAGTCTCCAAAGAAAGACATCTCTTTCAATTCTCAGACTAGCGAGTAGTCTCTGGACCATGGAAGCAACCTCACACTAGTTTTATAAATGCTGTTTATCTGTTTACATATGTAAATTCTTAAGCATCAGCATATGGAGGTTTCTTAAGGAGAAAAGCTGCAACAAGATTTTGCTGGAATAAGTGCCACAGGCTTTTTAGCTTCTTTGAAATATTCAGGTTTACTTGTTGCTAAATCCTAAAGCAATTTCCCTTCCACACAGAGAAGATGCAGAACTTACAACACTCTTTGCTACCTATTCTGTTCTCACATATCACTGTAACCACGATGAACCTAAATGATTTAATGTCATAAATAATCCTTTGCCCAACAGAGAGAACTGTTTTTGACTAAAAATGAAAAACTGACTAAGTTTCTTACCAAATGAAGAGGGAACCAAGGAGGTTTTGTTGCAAATGTTTCATACTGGCAACCATATATATATAGTATGTGTACACACACAGAAGATAGATTTATACCCTCTGTGAATGTTGGCAACATATTTTTTCATCTCTAATTGCAGATTCTCTTCTTAGGGACTAAACAGATTTAAATGTAACTATTTCTATGTTTTGAAGTTTCACCATGGGCCAAAAGCAACATTAGTGTAAGAAAGCAATCCACTTAAAGCAGCATGTACAATTTAACGTGATTGTTTCACTGGATATCATTACATAAACTGTCCTAAAGAGAACATACTAACAGGTGCCATTATATTCAATGGCAACAAAATAAATACTTTGTTAAAGCAGCCTTAGAAGGCCAGTTTATTCAGCCCACAGCAGTGCTGTACTGTAACAGTAGCCGGAATAAGGCAGGAAAGGAAGCTCTGACAGAGATTTGAGAAAGAAAAAGTGAATTTTGGCAAAACAAGGATAGAGAGAGACCATTTATATTCTTTAAAGAGCTAAAAGTTTCTAATAACATAGAGCAATACAAAATTTTACAGTATCATCCATCTGGATCCATTGCAGGAGCCTGTGATATCATAACTATTAAAAGTTTCAGGACTTACTTTCAATATACAGTTACTTTCCCTAGAGTTATTAGTGACAAGAGCAACTGCCAAATCTGGGTGCAAAAAATTTAATTTGGTCTCTTGGTAGCATTTTATTGGAGTGGGGACCTCTTTCATAGTTCTATCAAGACAGAAAAATAAAGAAAATTTTCTGGTACCAATCACAGGCCATACTATCCCTTTTGTTGTAAATGAAATCGCAATCGGATTAATATAAAAAACCAATTTATTAAAAAAACAATCCCAATCACCAACAAAAAGAGAAACCACAATAAGGACAGGCAGCGCAGCGCTGGGTGAACCGGGGGTCTGTGCCGTTAGGGACAGAGTTTCCCAGGTCCACGAGAGGCGGACCGCGGGCTGGGTTTTTATAGGGAATTTTGTATCCCGGGGCAAGACAGGTGGGTTTTCACAGTTCAACAATGAGTCCGGATTCAGTTCATTCGACTTTGAATGGATTTCCTGGACATGTCGGGCTCTGTCAGTAGTTTTACGGGAATCTTCTTTTCGCATGCTGAACACATTCTCGAGTCCCTGATCCCGTCAGTTAGCAGAATCCGGCGAGGTGTGTTCTTGGCTGGGTGTTGCTGATTGCCCATATCGGACTTGGCCAGCCTCTTGGTCTTTCCCGATGGTCCCCGTCCTGTTCATTGTTTCGGGTTGATAATCATCAGATGCCTCGGCAGCCGCGCGGCTTGGGTAAGAGTTTTAAAACTACATACTTTTATATTTTATATTATTTCAAATAAAACACACATTTCCACATCTCTCCACACGAATTTTTATCCATATATCACACTTTCATACCATTTTTGTGCAGTGGCTGGACTGTAATAGCTTTTGGACACCTGTACATTGTAGGGCAAGATGTAGTACATTATTGTTTGTGACACCTTCAAACACCAATTTACTAGGCCACAGATTGCTCTGGGCCCAATAAATCTTTACAAACCCATCTAGAGCGGCTGAGGAACATTTTCCTGCCCCCTGTTTCTCCCTTCCCTTTTGGTAGAGCTGGTATTTTTTGTGCAACCCTCTCCCTCAGATTCTGTCAGCCTGGGGTATTGCATTTTTCTGTTGTGTAATGATGGAGAAAGGCTTAGATAGCATTTTCAGTTTTGTAACACAACAGTTCACGTTGAGAAGAGTCAGTTATTTATGTAGTTAAAATTAAGAAAGAGAAAGTGGTTGTCTCATCAGCTAGGAATATTATTACTATCATATTTTAAATGCTGTGAAAGCTATGAAATAAAGCCAATTCCTAAGGAGAGTTTTCTTTTATTCTCACTTCCTAATTTTCTACATACAAAAGACTGTTGCAAGCAGCTGGATCTCCCTACTGTGTGTTATCTTTAAAGTCAGGTAAGATCAAGAGAGATGTTCTGGCTGTGTCTACACAGATACTCCCATCAAACAGTTCTCCAGCTAAATTTCAGTTTTCAGGAAACTTAAATTTGCATCTGCACTGCTGAGTTTATTGCACATTAAGCTCAACCATACAGCAGGCAATTTTTTTGGACTAACAACAGTTTTCTGCTGTGGATAAGCACAATGCTATACTAACCAAAGCCATGAACCCTCGGTTTTTGGGGAAGGCAGGGAGCAGTGGGGAAGAGAGAGAAAGAAAAAAAATCTCAATTGCTATGAGATTCTCTGCATTTCTTAATCACTTCAAGCAATTACTTTTGAGCATTTTTAACTCACAGGTGCAGAAACTGTACCATTCCTTCCTCTGCCTTGCTCTGTATGTTTGATTATTTTTATATTCTGCTTTCCCAGAAGTTATTGACAACATGCTGACAGTGGGGAATGCATAACACCTCGCTCAGACACTCTGGGAGCGCATGTACAAGAACACATTTTCCACGTCACTCTCAGTGAATTTACAGCCCAATGTACTGAGAACAAACAGCAATCTGCTGCTCAGCATCAGAGAGCTCGAGATCCATCCTTGAGAGAAATGTCTTCAAAGCAACTTTAGGTTCTGCTTCAAGCAAGCAAATGATGAGAACAAGCTGGCAAAAGGTGTGCAGAGACAGAAAGAACCAGTTGAACTACAGAAACCCTCTGGAGGCAAAGTTGGTAGTCTGGCTCATTTACAAGGCTGGAGAAGAAGGCAAGAGTGATTTCTTTAGCTTGTTGACCCTTTTTTCCCTTTAGTTTGTTTAGGTAAGTATGGCTTTCAGGACTGACTTGTACATCATCATAATAAAAACAGTACCCCAAAATAAAAACAAGCAAACAAACAAAACCCCACCAGAACCGAAGGCAGGTTCAGTTGTCCAGGAGGGCAAACTCTCTCTGTGAATGCTAGAAAGCTATTTCCTCACTGAACTTTGGACTGGTGGTACTAACCAAAGAATAGTTACTGTTCAAAGTCATGAATCCCAGCTTTTCCTGCTCTAATCTCCCAAAATCAACATATATATCACTGGCTAAAATTAATACCTCTCCTTTCCATGTGCACATTAGTTTGTGTTCACACGAATTAGTCAGCTGTAATTAGCCTGCAGTCACTTTTAGCCACATACTGATTTCTCTTTAGATGACAGTAGAAAGCTAGATCCAAAAAGCTAAATTTTAAAGGTAAGTTCAAGAGATGACCTCTGTTAAGAATAGAAAGCATTAAAGTAAACTTCTTGTCGGTATTTGGTCAGGTTCCACACAAATGTGAACAGTCAGTTTCAAGCCCAACTATAGCTAATAGCTCCTCTTCGGGGAAACTTCCTTCCAAGTTCAGTGCTGAAGCATTGGTGGACACTAGTCCAAATCCTGTTTACAACGAGTAATTTCCCCACACTGTACAAGGAAGGATAAATATACAGTGAGAAGCAGAGAAATGTTTCTTGTTTCTGGATCCCAAAGAGGGGCAAAATGCTAAATGGCCTCCTCCTTAGCATTTGATTCTCTTCTTAGTTTATGAGCAATGAGACAGCAAAATTAAGGTTAAAAATTCAAAGGGTTAGGAGACCTGGCATGACCAAGAATATTTATCTGAAATGCAAGCCTTAAGGCTCCATAAATATTTACAGGAAAGGTTGCTTTGTATGCACAGGAGTCCTAAAATCGCCCTAATTTGGGAGCTTACTGAAGTTCCAGCAGCATGAACCTGTCTTTAAGTCCTCTTTAAGATCAAGCATAAGATGTCAGTCTTTTGGTCAACACAGCTGAGAGGTTTTGCAACATGCAGAAAAAGATCAGTTGCAACATTGTCAAACAGCAGCTGTTGGGAGGGTGGTATCTCATCTGTCTTGTTTTACAAGCACAAAAGGAAATAAAGGAAGGAACGTCAGTTATGAAATTAAAAAGACTTTAAAAAAAAAAAGAAATCAATGTCTTTTATTTTTATGTTTTCTGCTCTTTTTCTGCTCTGATTTTCCAACTCTCTCCCATTGCTGAGCTCAGGTATCAATTTGTAACTCAAGCCCTGTGGGCTGAGTGATGAGTTCTCTGAACCCCTTTAGGCTGGGGCCAGCAGCAGATCTCTGTTCAGACTGTTCAAATTGATTTTTTGAACACAAAACCAGACTAGGGAAGGAAGGCACATGCTGTGCAGTGTAATCTAAGCAGAATGTACTAGGGGGAAAAAAAGAATTCCTATCATGTATAAAATTCTGACATTTCAGTATTTGTTTTTGTCCCAGATCTGAATGCAAAAGTTTAAATTTAGATATTTGTGGGAGATGCAAATTTCTTCTGTCCCCTCAAAGAACCATTTCAAAAAAGAATCAGAGTATTTTCTTTCAAAACTGTCAGAACATTCTAAAGTGATATATATGTATTCCTGGATTTATGGTTAAAGAGAGAAATATAAAAGAGATTTAAAGATTATCCAAACAAAACACTTGAAGGCTTTTTCACTGAGAACTGTTAAAATGAAAAATCTCCATATTTCAAAGAAACTGCTCTTTTGGATAAAAACTTTTTCGATTGAAAAATTTTTTGTCTAGTTCTACCTAGATTTGCTTTCTACATTTAACCAAGTTGCAGTTAGGCAGAGATGAATCAGCATTCTTTGGGCAGCCTTGGTTTTATAACACATTCCATGCATACATCACTGCATACCTGGGGACCTCAAAACATGTTGCAGAGATGTCAGAGCCTCCATTGGTGCTCAGCTGTGTGGTGAACACGATGGTTCATATCCAGGCTTCTCTCCAGACTTAGCTGAACAATTGCATCATCAGGAAACCCAGCCCAGTGCATTCTGTGGTTCTGCCCACACAGAGAGGATTGACACCACTTGGTGACCTTGTCTGCAATTTGAGTCAATCTGAGTCTGAGGGGAGATGCCCAGGTGGCAAAATTGGGTAGGGACAGTTTGCTTCCAACTTACTTGTGTCCTATCCCTTATTTACACAAGGCAAAGCCAGAGCTACAGTATTACACAACCTCTGTACTAATTTGAATGACAAAGAAGTAGAGAAACAGTGGAAACATCATGTTTCAGAAATCTTGACGGGTTAGGTAGGAAAGAATTCAGAGGTCTCCTGTCACCTTCAAGATTTTCCAAGTCTGTCTTCCCAGGGGGTCAAGATTTCTGAAGAAATCTTCCCTCATTCTCCTCCTTCCTGTGGGATAGATTTAAAAACAAAAGGAATCAAGGAGCTGTTGCTCCCACCCTTTCCTCAGAGGTTTTGCCCTGACTACCCTCTGGACTGTTTTTCCTCTCGCAGTGTAATCATTACTGTTTAGTAAGCTTTTGACATTAAAATAACATTCAGGATCATTACTCTTTCTTACTCCCATCTAGAGCTGAAAGCACTCATCACAAGGGCACACTCGTGGTAACAACTGGAAGTCATTCTCATCCCAGCGTGGGATGTGATTTTACAAATTCCATAAAAGATGTTAATTATAGTTTAATATCTGTTTATTGGGATAAGCATGATGCTGACTCTGTCCATAATCCATTGGCCAAAAATTTCCCTGTCTTTGCCCTCTGAGATTTGTAGCATAAGATCTTGTGCACTGTTCACTTAAAAGGTCATCAGATTTCATTCAGATCTACCAAATCCTAATCTACCAAACTGATATCAAATCAGATCACTCTTGATTTCATGGTAGGCATATATTAAAGCAATATACAATAATGAGATTATATTAGGGAGGTAGAGAAGAGAATTTCCCTGTTGGAAATTGGTATTCCCTCTTTAGGTAGAGCAGAGCAGCCATAGGAAAAATGCAGATTGCTTTTTCACTAGAAAACTTCATCAAGACTAGTCAAAACTTAATCATGAACACAAACGCATCACTGTCATCTTTTCTAATCCTCTTCCACTGAGATATTCACGTGATTTTCCAAAATGACAAAGTTTGAAAAGGCTGATAGAAAATTCATTGCAACTGAAGGTGCTTGGACCTGCTGCAGTTGAGGCTGCTTATCTAGCAAAAAATCCTTGCCACTCCCAACTGCCAGGCTTTTGTCAAGTCTTCCATACACGTGGTGGTTCCTCTACTCTGTAGCCATAATTAAGGGTGTGCTACTTCCACACAGTCAGGTGGATATTTGTGTGGGCAGAAATCTTGGCCCTGCTAAAGCTAATGGCACTGACTTTGAGGGTTTTGGTCCAGTGAGTGTTTCACCCCAGATTTCTGTCACTCCCGTTACAGCCTGCTGCCTTCTCGTCACGGCTGCTGGAAGCAAATGCTGTGTGCTTACCTAGCTGGGTTTTATGTTGTCATTCACTGAGAAGCTATATTCCGTGTTCATTGTTAGTTTTTGATGTCTTCTTCCAAAAAATAAAAGTAGTTTCTATATGGAATAATTGGTGATAAAAAATCTTCAGTCAGAGTATTTAATTGCCTGGAGGCTGCAAACCAATCTCTCTCACAAAAAGCTGCTTGAAACCAAATCAGCCTGAAAAGATCTTTTCCTTTAAATTACAGTGGTGCTCAGTCTTTCTCAGATATTGTAGCTCAAGTGAATTACTGGAAAGAATGGATACTGAGAACAAAAGAAAAATGATTGGTGAGAATAGAGGCTGATAGGATTGAAATAAAAACCTTCCAGTGCAGGGGCCTGAGCATAACTGCATGTCTTTGCATATTTCCCCAAGGAAGAAGGTAACAAATAGTTTTGGCAGAAGGGAGACGTTTTAAGGCAGCAAAATAAAAGGGTCATGTATCAAACCAAATTGTGTTAGCTTTGAGATGTATTAAATCTTTACATGATCTTGTTTTTCTTTGCAAACCTTTTTTTCTCTTTAAAGAACCTGAAGATTTGACGCTTGAGTTTCTTTGCTGGTAATTACACGCTGCATATTTTCTGCCTATATGCGTTGTATGTAAGATTATAACATCTTCACAAAAAACAAACTTCAATTTAAGGAAACATTAAGGTTGCAAAGACTGTAAAATAAAGAAAAATTATGAGATGTCAAAATTCTGATTGTTTGTGCTTCCTTAATTGAACCTTCCCAAAGAAAGCATCAGAAATGGCTTTAAATTACATTCACACACATACCCAAAACCCTATAGTTTCTTTGTCTCTTACAGTGAACAAAATGTTTTCCACCGAGGTGGAGCTTTAGCATCTGGCTAAAATAACGCAGAACAGGAATTACTTTAGAGAGGCATCTAGTATCTGGCCCACTGTGGGAATTAAACAAACTGATTTAAAAAACAAACTTCATGCAAAGAGGCAAAAAGAACAACCACACTGAGAATGCAGCAAGGAAGTAAAGTGAAGCCATGAAAAAATAGAGACAAAGCACAGAAAGAAGAAACAAAGCCTGTGGTAGGATGTGATACAGAGAAAACAATTTATTGACTCATGGGAATTGAGTGGGACTCAGAAGGCTCAAAAAACAGTCAACTCTTTAAGGACTGAAAAGGAATCTGGACTTGGCAAAAAAGAAATAAAGTCTCAAAAATTGTGTTTTCACATCTGAAATTTTCATTTGCCCAGTATAAAATCCTAAACCATTTCCCTCATGCTGGAAGTCTCCAGTTTACACAAACAACCCGGTGATCACATAGCTCCCTATCTTTCTCCTTTTAAAATCTGATGACAGGCTATATTAAGACAGCAACACTTCACTGCTCTTAAATAAATCTGTGACAACTTTTCATTCGTTGTTTAAACTCCAGTATCTTACAGTCATGCAGAGAAATGTAAATCTCTTGCCAGTTCATTTAAGACAAGCTCTGGAAGGGAAAAAAAAGTAATCCTTCACAAAAATAGTTTTCCATAAGGATTCCAAACAGAAGGAAAAACAAAAAAAAACATGACAAAAATGATCCCCAAAAAATTTTGTATCCTGTGGCCCAGTCTTTCTAGAACATATATAAAGACATTTTTGCAGCTCATGGCTGGTCATTCAGGGCCCCAATATTCCAGTCTTATTTAAACAAAGGAACGATATACCAAGCAAGGGCCTGAAATGTCATCCAGACCTCGATACATGTGAGCAGTGTACAATCTGCTTTATGTATTTAAAGCATTTTCTTCTACCAGAGTTCATTATTCTCAATGAATAGAACACTCCAACAGTCAGTGATAGGAAAACCACAGGGAATGAAATACTTTTAGTCATGTATAGAGCAACTGTGTCTAATATCCTCATCAGACTTCTGCACTGGAAGAGAACAACAGTTACTATATGGACAAATAAGGACCAATCTTCCAGCCACCCTCTGTTCAATGGAAAATAATTTCCAGTAGGAAAGGCCCCCTCAGGATATCAGAAGACTAAGCTGGCGCTGTGTACATATGTCCAATTCAGCCATGCACAAAGAAATTATTCTGACAACTGGCATGACAAACTCAGGAAAACAAAACAATTAAGCTCTACAGTTGTGATCTCTCTCCACGATGAGCAGAGCTGCAGCAGTGTTGCCGGCTCAGCTGCAAGATTTTGGCCCCTCCAGCCCACTGCCTCCTGCTTCCCGTTTTTACATGCTTCCAGAAAGTGTTCCTGTCCTCTCTGTCTCCTCTGGGGCACAGCAGTTTCTTCATGGGAAGCTCGTGTCAGGACTTGCTGGAAGATTGAAATAGTTTACATTTCTGTGCAAGATGTCCTGGGGAAAGCAGATTAGTACTGGAATGATACATGAGTAAAGGCACATGAGACAAAAGTGGGGTACTGATAAAGAGAAGGATAAATTGAATTAATCTCCTGATATTCTTTGATGTGTTCCCTCATATTTTGAAAAAAAAAATTAAAAAGAGAACATGAAGCAATTTTTTTTCATTTTAAACAAAGATCGATTTGAATCTGCTGTTTCTGACCAAGGTCTTTTATTACTGGTTATTTTCCTAACTGGTAGTGATCTGGGTTCAAATCTCTCCTTTAGCCAAGAGAAAAACAAATCCCTTATCATCCAGATGTGTGTTTTCATTCTGTAGTGAGGCGCTCTCACTCCTTCCTCTGGAGGGTGCTTCATCTGACACAGAATAATTACCATGCTTTCATAAGCAACAGAGAGAGTCCTGGTTGTTAGTCCACTTATCCAGGAAGGAGAAGACAGGTTATACTTAATATGCTCAATACATAGAGTACTTAATATTAAATTTTTTTAAAAACAGAGAGGAAATCATTGCTCAGTCTGCCATTTTCATTTATCTAAATAGAGGATTATCCATGATATTCAACCACAAAGTGATAAAGAAAGAACGTTTTTCAAGGGGATCCCCTAAAGATACTTTGCAGCCCTTTTTTATTTAGCTATACCTTAGTTTCACAGTACAGCATAACTCATGCCCCATACTCATTTAACTTTTATTTTATTCAGGGAGCAACATATTTGAAACATTTTTTTACAGCTTGGATGAATGTATTCAATAAATACCATTCAACCCTTAAATAGATACACAACATCCTTCTGCTATTTTCTGCAAAATAAACTAGAATACATTTATCTGGATATAGTCTATTCATTATCCGCAGGTAACAGCCTTACCCCTCCCACCTTCCCACTTCAAAGGATGGATTCAGTGATCCTGTTTCTCTCCACATCTTAATTTCCTCCCATCCAGGATGTCTCTCTACACTAACAACTGTTGTGCCAGTTCCTACATGTAGAGATGATGACAGAAACACCCAGGCTTTTCAAAACATATCAGCCCCTACCCTTCAGGCCTTTAGACATGCAGTCATTGAGCAATCTCCAAACTCCTAAATAGATCTCTTTCTCTCCAAAAATCCAAGAGCAATCCTCAGAAGCCAGGGAAACAGAATAAACCTCCCAAAATAGCAAATGAAATCAGCTCAATTAACACTGTTAACAGACAAGCATTAGTGATGGTAACAGCAGAAGTGGAAGGTAACTACAGATCAAAGTGAAACTGGTGTTACTATCCACAGTACATTATTGGTAGTACCTGTAATAGACGGCTCTTGAGAAAAGGCATTAGGGGCCTCGATATTTGGGCAGGAGTAAAACAGTGTCCAGCAGTACACAAACCTGCTGTACAGTGATGATCTGGGATTGATCATGGTGTTTGGGCAGGATAAGAGCAAACTGTTCAGAGACAAGAAAGCAACAGATCACAGTGATACCAGCTATTCTGTTAATAAGAAACAGTACTTCAGAATTCTATCAATAGAATATGGCCCAAATGTAGTGTGAGAGTATATATATATCTGTATGCATGTATGTGTGTTGAGATATATAGAGATATATAGAGAGAGATAGATTGAGATATGCATACATCGTGCATGTATGGTATTTATAGTATTTTTTTTTCAGTTTAGGAAATGAAGCTAGAAATATTAACAAGGATTAAGTAGGATTAAGCAGTCTGAGTCAATGTCAGCCTGGTCTGACAGTGAGAAGTGTGCTCACAGGCCACATGAAGAGCCTGTTCCAGAGCCCACGGTAGCTGTAGCACTATGTCGCATTTGGTTCTGTGTGCTGGCTGCACAGCCATTGCCAGACACCCCTATGGCACAGCTCTCCCAAGTTCGAACCCATGCTCTAGGGAAACATCCCCTCCACTGGGAAGCTTTACAATATGTGGAAATCCTAAAGCATCTCTGGCTCCTGTGCATTCCGTTGTGATGTGGCACTGTAGCAGCCTTCTCACAGCACTGCAGCAATGCAAGTGTGACACCCTCATAGGATGTACCAGCAGCCTCATGCTGACACAGGAATGGAAGCAGCAAGGTAAATACATCTTTTTGATGCTATGGCAGCACTTTGCTGGTCCTTTTTTTATTGGTACTCATACCACAGGCCTAGCTGGAACTACGCAGATTTCCTTGAAAGTAGGCTGAAATTATACAGGTATTTTTCCCCTTCTGACAATCAGTTCATTTTTTCACCACAAACTGGGTAGGTGTCATGCCAAAATGTGGCCTAGAAAATGAAGTCTGGGCTAAGAATGCATTGGAAAATGTGAAACAACATGCTCATATTCAAAACCTTGCTCAAGATCATTTCAGAAGCCAGTGCTGAGCTCTGACTTGGCCATTGTACTGGGACTGAATATACTCTGATCATCCTCTTCATGTCATATGAAAGATTAGCACCATTTAGTTCTTGCATGCTTCCCGAGATTAAAAACAAGAATGAAAAATTGAGCCCTAATGCCAGCAGATGTAACTCCATTTGTGCCAGTGAACTTTTAGTCATTTCCCCTACAGCCACAATGAAGCTGTGGGAGCTGTGGGAGCTGACGGCAAAACATTGTTTTACTCAAATAATACTTTTTGTGGAAGTCTGAGAATAACTCTTGTCATGCTGGTGGAGGCATTAAAGAGGTTTCAGGGTTTGGGTAATTTACATAACTTTAGAACATTGGATTTGGCTGGGATCACAAGAAGTTTTATGATCCATATCAGTTTATGTTGAAACAGCCCTTTAAATACTGCAGTTGGGAATATTCCTATGACCTTACTCCATCATGTAGTTGATTGTGTGCTTGTGCTGGATTCCATTCAATCCCATTAAACAGGTCTTATTGCAACAAGTTTTTGTTAAACAACTACAATTAATGTGATGAAGCAGCTGATTTTTCTCTGTTTTCCTTATCTTTGTACCAGTCAAGGAATGTGCTTAAGGGGAAAAAAAACCTAAAACAAAAGCCCACCACTAACACACTGAAGGGTTTGTCTGAAAGAGAACGAAGCCCTAGGGAACCAATTTAATACTTTTACTTTATCTTCTCATCCTGATATGTTCTGGAAAGCATTATACTGTCACTGCACTTTGACTAAGCAGAGTGCACAAGAGCATACACTGGCCAGGGGAATAATCCTCTTGCACAGATAGGTTGACATGTAAGCTAATCACAGTCAGCAGCCTTGTTAAAATACCATTGTGCTATTGCCATTTGATTTGAAAGCCTGCTTCTGACAGAAAGCGGACAAAACATCCCCAAAGCTATAGAATAACATTTTCCCCTATTACCCAGGCACTTAGATTGCAATGATCATTTGATACCTGACCAAAATATACATTGCTACACTTGGCTAGCAAATACTTTTACCAACACACAAACCAAAGAAGCTATTAACAATTGTTCAGCAGTAAGAGGATGCTTACAAACTTTCAGTGCGCTTGTTCTTTCGTTCACAGGCACTCAATGTATTTTACAGAGACTCAAAAAACATCTCTTCTGTCATTAATTAAGAAATTGTCCTCTTCCTACTCGAGTGCCTACTTTGTATTTTTTCTGCAATATAGTTTTTGTTTCACTTTTTGTGATCATCTGGGGGAAAAAATCTACTTAAGGCCTTGCCATTGCAAGGATACACTGTAAAAGTGACACACTTGTTTTCATCTGTTTTCTTCCAAGGGCTAATTATGGTTTTAGCTTTTGGTCTTCTACTATCATATAAAAAAGTTAATGAGTATACGTGGTTATAGGAATGGTGGAGGTTGGAGTGGATGTTCTGCATACCTTGAATGCCATTTCTACTATATATTGCCTGTAGTAACAGAGAAATTGACTTAATAACCCATGGAGCCAGCTGATCTTTCCCTATACTGTGCACCTATAATGTAAAAACCAAAGGTTTAGAATATAAATTAAGAGTGTACAATCTAACAAATATTTGTGATGCAAAAAAAAAAAAAAAAAAAGGCCACCTCAGAGAAGAAAACTCCAGAAAAATCTAAAAGAAAACCTGCTTGAGGGAAAATGTTGCAGAACTTAGCAGTTTGAACACAATATTGCTATAAAGTGGTTATATAGCTCCCAGTTCAGAGCTGGCTTATGCCAGGCAGCTGACAGAATATTTTACAGCATGAAAGAGACCAAGAAGATCAAATATGCACACTAAAACAGAATATTTGTCTTCTTTATCCGGGTGAAAACATAATCATGCCTCATAAATGTACTTGTTGAGATAATATGAGAAGGGCATAGGACATATCTAAAGGAAAAAGGACAAGGATAGAACAAGAAAAAATGATGAGTAAAGAGGTGTCTTCTGACTGTTAGGGCAATTGTATTTTGAAGCAATAACTACACAGTGCAGACAAATACCTAAACTAATTTTAAGATACAGCCAATCAGTTTATGAAAGATATTGTATTAACTACTTGTCTCTAATAGCAAGAAACAGGACTTGATGAATGCTGCAGTTCTCTTCCTATCCTGGGTCCTGTTCACTTCATCAAGCCTTCGTATTTTAGTTGGGTGTTATTTTCACAACAGTTCTGAGTCAGCCTTCCTGAAAATTTTGATTTATCCAGTCATCAGGCAGAAAAGACTGGAAATCACTGCTGACCTGCAATTTATCCCTAGAATGAAAGATCTTCAGTTCCTGCTGGGAAACTCCTTGATCTCAAGATTCTCTCTTTGAATGTATCGCTTTCTTTTCATACCCTTTTGCAAAACCATCTTAAACAACTAATGAAATAATGAATTTTATTCATCCATATTTCAAACCTATCATCACTCATTCTCTCTGCTATGCTAACAAGATAATAAGTCCTAATTTTTAAGTTGCCAACATAGCATATGCAGCACTTGCCTTTCAAAAAAAAGTTACAAATTAGAGTGTAGGGACGATTAAAACATGAATGAAATGCAGTGCATCTGTCAGAGCATCCTCTCTTACAGGTAACAACCTGTCTAACATCTCTTTAAGGAATGTAGCCCATTTCCAGAGGTCTAAAGTCAAATACATTGACTTAAAAAGTCGCTTTAGAGCAAACCGCAGAGCTCTCTACTTGGCAATTTAAATGACTGACCATTCAATTTATGAGCATTCTCAGCAATAAAATTCAGCCTGAACTTAATAATAGCACATTTTATGTGACAACGATGACAATTATAATCTATAGTTACCGCAGTCATCCTTTGGTCTAGGGGAAGATGACACTATTAATTACACACACTTGCCATTTGTCAGACTTAACTTGGCAGGCGATTGAGCTCTGAACCATCTTCAGCTTGACTTCTACATTTTCCATTTTCTAATCCACTGGAACGAAGATAATTAGAACAGAGAAAAATGAGAGGCTTTCTTTTTCCTGACTTGTTTAAAGATGTACCAAACCCCTACCACATTACTGGCATATTCAGTGACACCACAGTCGCCTTAAGGCTGTGCCACTTCAGTTAAGAAGCTGTTGGCATTTATTTCTCAAAAACTGTGCTCCAGAGGTACTGCATTTATTATTCATTTTAATTTGCATTGGATGAAATGCAACATGGAAAGGCTCTCAGCCCATATGTAACCATCACATAATTCTAGCATTTCATACTATTTTTGTCTGGAATTTTATTTTCCATGCTTGTTGACATTTCTAGCCTTATGGGGGAATTAAAATATATTGACTATCTTTAAAATATTGTAAAAACCATCTCTCTAAATTCTTTGTCAACTGAAAAGCAAATCATTGATTCCAAATTAGGAAATAAATCTCTATTTAGGATAATCTCTAAGTGCTTGCTTGTTCTGTACCTAAGGATGCAATTTCATGCAAGGATTCAGGGTCAAATTCTACAATAGAGACAAATTAAAGTATATGTGTTAATATTTTCTTGACCTGATAGATTCATCTAAATAATCCTCCCAGTCAGTTTCCCCAGTACATACTTACCTGTGGAAAAGAAGAAAAAAACCAGAAACACCCCAAACCCTCTCCCCCCCAAAAAAACCCAACAAACAAAAAACAAACAATAAAACCCCAACAAAACAAACAAACAAAAAAACCCCAACAAACCAACCAACCAACCAAAAAACACCTAACAGACAGATGTTAGTTGTTTTCCCCAACCAATTCAACTCTTCCCAAGCAGGCACCTAAAAAGAGGAATTTCAAAGCTTTAAACTTAAGTCAACAAATTTAGACCATTTTGGGCTCCCAACAAAAGGCTTGAACAGAAAAGAGAAGGAAGTAAAGTATTTTAAAGACCTTCTTAAAAAATGGTTGTTCTTTGTCTTTCTCTTACAAAGCTCCTCCAATGCTCATAGCTACAGCAATAAGCAGGCAGAAAACCTGTGGCTTCTGAGGCCACAACGCCACAGCTGTTTGAGCTCCCCTGAAGTGTGGACCAAGTCCACCACACCTCCTTCTCCCCAGACATGTTTTTTGGTTTTTTTTCCTGTCTGTTGCACTAGCACTGATGTTCACCCGGCCTCACAGAAAGCAGGTTCGGAGGAAGTAATCCTAGCAGAAGATTCACACCTTGTTCTCGGCCAGATTTTTTGCATGAAGAAGTTCATCAGCAGATGAGATATCTGCTAACAACATCACAAGAGAAGAAAGGCATCAAAAGAGAGTAAAAGGTGACCAGAGACTTCTCTAGGCTCCTGTGGGAACAAAGGAAGTCTGGAGTGTTTCACAGGTAAAACACACACTTAAACTCTTCCCAGTAGTATTCAGCCACATGAAATGCTTTGCCTGGTAATGTTTTGCAAAACCTTGCAAGTGTTTGCTCTTCAGCTCTGTAGACTGTTCTGTCTACAGACAATTCAAATGTCAGTACTAGAGAGTTTGCCTGGCCATCACCTCAGCTTCTAATATTGGTGTTTCACAATTTCAGATGTACCTATTTAAAAAAAAAATCTAATTTTAGAGATGATAACGTTTTCAGAGCTATTCTCTGTACTTAAAGGTGAAAATACAGCTTGAACTGGTGACATTTAAAGAAATATTGTTTATGCTGAATAGACTTTTTTAAGTACGTACATCAGTTTCAAGCATTCAATCACAAGCACTATTTATTGTGGATTGCATCTTATTTCTGGATTTGAAACTATAGCATTGCAATACTGGATGCTATTTAGAAATAATTCAAGGCCTTAATATTTGATCTATGCTGTATGTCTTAAAATAATATTAAGTAAGCATGTCAGGGGAATTGTTGTGGGGCAATAAAGCAAAAAGTAATCATTAAAAGTGAATAAATCCAATACTTGAGGCAGAACACTTTCAGAGTAGTCAGATCCATAATCTCAAATACTACTAAATATCCATTCTCAAATATCTACACTTAATAATCAGACTGCTTGGCAGAGCATTTTTAGAGTACTTAATAACATTTGTGGCTGTAAATCAAGTACACCAAAAATATTTCCTCCTATTTAACTCAAATCCCCAATTACAGATCCTGCGGTCTTCTACTTGAGGCTGTTCCACTCAGCATTGGCATGAACTACGATTGTTCCACAAAGACACACAAAAAAGGCATGCCCACACAAAACTGTGGTATAAATACCACACGAAATTTCCTAGTAGGACAGACTGGGCAAAAAGAATTGCTGAAACCTGCCTTTTGCTGCACAGCCAAGGAAAATTGTAAAGCCTCAAAGTTACCGGCTCAGTTCCTATCCACGTCCTTATTAACAATTCCTCAGCATCCTCTGCAAGCAGCACTTCCATGGAGATTTTGTAAAGTTATTAAGAGTTCTGGAAAAGAGCTTGTTAAAGTTATGTAACAAAGCAAAATGGATCTATAGGGAGATTTCTTTCTCAGAGCATATTTACACTTTTATTAGCATGCTTTTGAGGGGATAAAAAAAGTAAGATGCATTAATATAGATAAACATATACAGGCAAACACACAGACTCGAACACATCTTCTTGTTCGTTTGTACTGTGGCACTAATAGTAACAGCAGCAGTAAAAACTACAAAGGATTTAGAGTGAAGCTTTACTGCAGTTTGTAGAAGTTCCAGTGTTGCTTTATTATCAGCAGAAACTTCCTTTCAAGCTGACAAAAGTTATGCTTTATTGAAGAAGCAATATTTTGAAGTTTTGTGGTTTGCGTTTCTCAGAAAAGTTATCATATTCAGCTGCCAGCTGGAAAGAGGCTTTCAGGCACAAGCAGCTGTCCAGGCTGTGGCTGCCCTGTGCTGCAGCTGCCTGTGGACAACCCACATCCCTTGGGCTGAGGCTGCTCAGGCCACATCTGGCTGCTTAGATCTCAATGTGACACTCTCAGGCTTCCCTTTCCCCGACACTGGGGACTGTATAATGAGGCAGTTTACATTCCTGCATAATCTTTAGAAATAACAACTTTTCCTACATTACATGTATGGAAAGGGGCTTTCAGGAGCTCTAGGTGTTTGGGTTGCCATATAGAGAAATATCCCAATGTCTATCTACTTGCAGCTTCAATCCTGTCCATTAGTGGCTCAGCAAAATCCTTTATTTCCAGTTTACTTTCAGATGCTTTGACTCTCTCTTGCTCCTTCATGTTCCTCTTTTCATAGGAATAAATTGCAGCTGTTCCCTCTTGTCCTACAGCCAATTTCTCAAGAGATGGGAGCTCCCATAAGAACAAGGAGCAATCTTCCTGACAGCTGCAGCCTTGTACACCCAAGCAATATCCTTGTGTGCACAAACTGCATCTACAGACCAGTGCACCCATAGCATGACTGAGCTGTATCTTCTATACATGGGATATCCTGATCTCTTCTATTTCATCCTTTTAAGCTAAGTATTTTCTGCTGCACTTTGGGCTAGAATGAAAAGACCTTTTCTAATCTTTCTGCTCAGTGAGTGTTCAGTCAGTACCTGTTCACTTTTTAAAAAAATCTGTCAAGTCCAGCACTACTGGATTTGTTTCTCAGCGCTTAACCTGCATTTAGCACTCTTTGCAGTGATGCTGGCATTCCCTACCAGACGTTCTGCTGAGTAACTTGGGACTTGATACATGTTGAAATCTAGAATCTAATACCAACATTTTGAGCTACATCAAATAAGATCTATGGGTTCCTAGGTTCAGCAAATACAAATTTAATACAGATCATACTCTGTTTTAAATAGAATGTGCAATCTCAGAGAAAACTAAGTCAACATTTAAATGTACTCCTTGCAAGCATGGATATTTATCTCCCTACCTCCTCTGACATCCTGATTTATTCAACATTTCCTTTACGTTTGTTTATGCCCAACTGACCTTAGGTACTCTCTTAAGCAAACCAAGGATTTGCCATTTGTTAGACTCATTATTGGCTCACTGTTCGCAGTAAATAAACAGACCCACTTTCTCTTACAGGTTTCCATACAAGTTCATGTAATGCTTGAACAGCAGTTGGGTCTTCTCTGTGAGCCCTCAGTTGTAGTGGTTCTTGTTTTATGTAGTTATGTTTCTTATCCCAATAATCTACAGTATTTTCAGATATAACATTTACCAAGCATTAGCTCCCTGTTAATATTTCACAGCAGTTGCACCAGTCTCCACTAAAGCAGTACATTTTCCTCTATCAACTTCTGCACTTTGCCTCTATATAGAATTGTTGTTCACTACTTTTTGTATTTCCATCCTGATAAACATGCATAACCACTGCCAATGTGCTTGCTTGTTGTTTTAATTTTTCTGGGTCTGATTGCATACTCATGCAAAGCACTAATCTATCTTGCAGTTGTTTTAGTATTTTCCAGTTGTGGACATATGTTTGTGTCCAGGTAACTTTCTTGTTCCATGCTCTTATTAGAACTTTACAAATTCATAGACATTTGCTCATTAATGTTTCTCTGATATATTTAGCTAATAATAACCCTAACCCTAAGTCATGTTTCCTTAGTCAATGTCTACTGTGTTTACCTCTCACTTTCTAGACTTTTAAAGTGTTATTTATTATTTCCATTAGTCCAGGTTCAATACATTGGTTTAGATCTTTGATTTCAATCAAAATCAAGCCTCGATAATGAAATCTGACAACGTAGCATGATCTCATGCCTGATTTTCTAAATTAATGTCGGTATAGAACCTTCCAAAGAACTTTCCTTCCTTTTGCTGTTTTATTTGGAACCTATGTTTCAATTAATTTGCTTTTCTTGAGAATACAGTATTCTTCACTCTAATTCATACTGGCTCACATGCAGACAGTTTAAGATCTGTAGCCCCACATCCAAAAATAGCAGGGAAACGATAACTTTTCTAAATCTTCTTTCTCAAAGAGCACGTCTGCCTGCAGCTAGATATCACATCCTTACTTTACTCTTTTCCAGGGCTCTGCTACTGCATTTCAGCTGAAGGTGATTTTTTGGGGGGATTTTTTAATGCTCCCACGTCTCTTTTAGTTTGCTTTCTCTCCCTTCTGGCCTTTGCCTTGGATATTTACTCTTTTCCAAGTATTGCCTCTGATACTATGCAGTATTTACGATTTTTAAGGAGCCTTTAGCTTGACACAAGGTGTGAAAAGCTATATAGAACTGTCTGCTACATGCCACTTATTTCAGCAGGCTGCTTGAGCAACCCTGACACACGCCACCACAGCCTGTTCAGCTCTTAAAAGGCAGTGACACATCCCCTTACACTGACAGCCTAAAGTTATCCTCTTCAGGACGTGATGGTTACTCAGAAAACTTGCTGAAGTCAACAAGGCACAATTGAACTACTCACTGAAGCTGTTGGGAAACTGTCTGAGCATGAACACTACCCAAAATGGGTTTTGGAGAAAGGGGTTGATCAGGCTAGGAAGCCAAGGCCAAGAGAATTCAGACTTTGTTGTTGGAAACATTAAAAACAAATCCCCAAGTTACTGTCTTCTCTGCTTCCACTCCTCAGCTTTGAATTGAGATCCTAAGGAAGAAAAACTAACATCTACCTTCTCAAGTTCCTGCATTCTTGGGACAACTATTGAGAAGATATGACAAACAAAAGAAGTAAAATTTGCCATATAATACTTTTAATTTCTATTTTACCTTTGCATCTATAGTGGTTTGTATTGTTACTTGACAAGTCATAGATATAAAGTTGCATAATTAGGCAATCAGAACTGGTCTGTGATCATTTTCTTCATAAAAAAGTGACAATGGAAAAACAACAAAGTGACAAAATGGAACAACAAATACGCTTTCACTAAAAAATTGTCTTCCCAAGTTCTTTAGCAGACATTAAAAAAACACACAAAAAAAGAAAAAAAAATACATAAATATTATTTCGCTCCAGGGAAAGCCTTGAGGTAAACGCCTGGTGAATAATCCAATTAATTTTTCATAATTCTTATTTTCAGCTTGTAGAGAAGGAATAGGGAAGTGAAGGGAGTTGAACATTTATATAGCATTGATGGTAGACTTCAGAAAAGTTGGATCTAAAGCAAATAAGACATAATTTGATTGTAAGGTGCCCTTTGTCAGACAAAGCAGATGTTCAGACTTTAGGCTTTCTCTGCAGTGGAAAGAAGAGATAGTGAAGTGTATGAAGGCAATGTCCCAGAGGTGAAGGTCTGAATGTCTTAAGATTCACAACTGTTCTTTTTTCATACACTCCTTACATGCATAGATTTGACTTCAAATTCTGGGGTTCTTTGATATAGTTTGTCTTGGACATCTCTGAACCAGCTCCACAATTTCATAAGCATCGAAGCCAAACTTGGAGCTCTACAGCTACTACATCTTGTTCCACAACTGTGCTAACCACAGCCATTCTCATGCGTTTTACCACCTTCATTTAAAGAAGCATTGTCCAAAAAAGGTTCCCAAAGTTCATGGCTTTTGTCTTTGTGGCTAAAGAACATTTTAAGGGAATTAGATGCCTAAATATTGTTTCAGACTATAGTAGTCTCCTACCGAAAATAATTTTACATCTCTGAATGTTAATATTTATTTATTTGCAACTTTATATTGCCCAGCAACTTGTCGTATGTTTATTTACAAATATATACCAGCATATTATTTATTTTAAAATGTCAATAAGGACTTAATTCAAAAGCAACCAAATTCAAAGGAAATATTCCTTCTTCTTTCAGTTCTGCATTGGATTAGATACTGGTCTACTTTGTCAGGTTCCACCCCACCATTACATTCATTGACAACAGCAAAAACATTGATAGAGAGTACAACATAGGGGAGATCCAAAAGCTCACTGTTGCCAGAAGGGATTGTCCTGTAATTTTTAGCCGGGGCCCACGGGAGCACAAGCATCAGACAATAAAAGGAGCCCTGGTGATACAGGTGTAAGACAATTCTGGATGACCTGGAGCTGTAAACACAAAGTACAATTGTTGTTTGGTGGTCTTTATGGGAATGCCACCTTGGAAGTGGGGCAGAACCAGGTGCAGTATGCAATCATATCCAACATGTGTGAAACCTCCAATACATGGTGGAACAGAGAAGGCAGAACAGGAAGGTGCCATCACAGCCCTGACAAGCCCAGGGATGGGGGAGGAAAAGAAAGAAAGATCACTCCCATTCTGGGTCTTCTCCTTGTGGATGCAAAGCCTGATCTGCACCTCTGCCCTCCCAGAACAAGCCTCCTTCCTCATTCGCTAGCCCACCCCAGTTTTTCTGTTGCAGCAATTGAATGTAAAGTGCTTTCTTTCCCTATACAGCTGGATCAAATGGAATTGTAAAGAAAGACATGTGCCTGTGTGTCTTTTCTGCTCCAGCCTTTCACATGGAAAGGTGACTGACACCTCAACAATGAGCCAGGCTAAACTCAGATACAGCAGCTTCCTACTTCCCACCCACTTCCCTCCCTGCCCTCTCCTGTCCTCACTTCTCCCCCAGCACTTTGCTCCCCCGCCCTGTGTCAGCCCTGGCCTTAATTCGGCTCCCTTGGGAGTGTGTTCCAGCTCACTATCTCAGCAAAACAAGGACCAGCCTAACAAACTGAATTAGCTCATCAAGGGCCAGGTGCATACCTGCAGCAGCACGAGGAAGAGGAATACCTGCCTAAGCCAGGAAGGGAGTGAAGGGAGGAAGTGACAAGGTGAGGAAGAGCAGGATCACAACTAGCTCTCTGTTGCAAACAGCTGTTAGGTCAGCTCAGCCCTATTCAGTCATTCCACTATTCTCAGCACTGAATCCCCCTGACAGCCTCCCAGCACTAAACATATCACTCTTAGTCACTTTGTTGCAGCAATAGGTATTTAGGGGATTTGATATACAATAAAAATCCTATTTTTGTGACAGCAAACTTTCAGATATACAGTAAGAAAGACTATTTTTCACCAAGCTTTTGCAACAATTACAATAAAAAAAATTCAATTAGAAAGCTTTGAAAAATTATGTAAGAGATGACACAAAGAAAAAATAAGAGTTAAAGTACTTCAAAGTTGTACTTTAAGGGGTTGGTTTTTTTCTCAAAACAATATATAGCTGTTAGAATTGCTCCTATTACACCTCAAACTATGAGCTTTTTGAACTGTATCTGTAATAAGTGTCACGTGGTAGCAGCCGTAACACTCAAAGGGGTTTTTTAAAGATTTTTGTAACAACTACCCAATTTACTGCGTAAATTTTGATATCTGTATGGTCACAAGCCTTGATCATTTGCCTTGACCAAGGCAAATCCTAAGGTTTATCCCCACCTTCCCTTTGTAGTCAATGGGACTAAGTTGTCATTGACTCCTAAAGGAACTGTTTTAAAATCTGCGCATATGCACAGGCAATATTACTAACATTACAAAATACTAGGCAAAGTACACTTGGCCTCGTGAAATGCTTCTAAGCCAGATTTTAACTACAATTACAATGCTCAGTTTCTCTAAAGAAACTCTCCATTTACTTAAGAACTCTAATCAGGTTGTCTATTCCACAGGCTTCACTTTGAGAGGCTTTTGCAGAACAGCATTAATTTTGATTTTTTTTAGTTGAGGGGGTTTTCTTCAATGTCTGTGAACTGCACTAGACATTTTTTCTCCTTATAGAATGGTGGTGATAAACACATCTACTGTCGTAATACATAAAAATAATTATTTTGCATTGTTGCACATGCCAACAGCTTCTGCATTTAATGACCCAGTATTTCCCTTTTCATTCACTGATTACAACAGTAGTCTGAGAAAGACACTCATGATCTTGTACAGATGGATATAACTAAAGGAATAAAAAGTCATTTAAAAGAGACTTCTCAATAAATCAGATTACATAGCAATGTTTTAATTGGAGGTCTCTGTAAAAAGAGGGTCTGGAGATCTGGTTTTAAACATTTGAATTCTCTAAGGCTAGAGATCTATCTCTACGCTAGCCACTACCATTAAGAAATGCCCAGTCTGTTACATGGAGGAGAATATATCCTATTGGATAGTATATACTGCAGCTTAATCCAATTAATCGTAATTGGTCATTTAGGTCCTAGTTGTGTCTTAAACATGTGTCTTTTCTGAGGCAGACATGTTAACATAGGAGCTAGAGACATTATAGTAGAATTGTGCTATTTATGAGGGAAAACAAAAAGTTGGTCTCTTGCCCTCAAAAGACGGGCAGATGTGAGCGTTTTTCAGGCTGGTGTTTGCTAGGATTTTGAAAAACCATAGGGAATAAAATGAGTCATTGCATTGGAATAGCAAAGGCATAGTTGAGAACAGCTGTAACCTCAAGGAGCACAGACCTGCCTGTAGTGAGAATGTGTGAAAGAAAGCATCTCAAACAGGAGGTTCCAGCAACATTCCACTACAAAAGGACCAGAGGCATCTGGATGAGGCTCTTAGTCTACGGTTTAGTTTTGGGTAGCCTTGTAAGGAGCAGGGATTGGACTAGATGATCATTACGGGTCCCTTGCAACATGAGCTATTCTATGATTCTGTACATCACAAACGTTCAATGCCAGAATAAATTAGGGAGCTAATTATTCCTTCTTGGACAAACTGCCACCTTATCAGCTGGGGCGTGGCCATCATGCCAAGGCACTTCTTCCCACAAACATGAAAGCAGAGTTATGCTGAGCCAGGAGATAAGACACTGGAGGAAATATGGAGCCAGACTTAGGTGCTTCTCCAATAGGAAAGGGTTCATCTGCTGCTTAGAACCCCTCTGTGAGTCAGGTAGTATGTATCTGAATATTAATTTCTATAGACTTAGACACAATAACATGGGGGATATAGATGCTCAATATTAAAGGTTATACATTTGGAAGAATCTTCTAAAATGAAGGGTTCACACCTTTATAACTGAGAGATGTTTAACTCTGTGTTTTGGAAACCCAAGTAATTGATTTATACTGTGGTACTGTATCGCCATTAGCTAGCAGAAACAAGGAGCCTCATAAATTACTTATCTTCTGTATTGAGAAGTTGCCTCAACAGACTATCCCAGCTGTAGCTCCCTATGCCACTTGCAAAACAATTTAAAGGTCTTATGTGTGCTGGGACATCTTAAGTAAATAAGTTCTAGTTTTTCAATCCCTTTCTGCCACCACTTGGAACTGATTTCTTTTTTAAGTCAGCAAAAAAAAGTGACAAAGCTGTTGGCTCTGGGAATTGAATTGCCTTCATGGAGGATTGAACATACTGCATGAAGCTGATTAAAATATAAAAATGCAGGAGGAAAACTGTTCTGTGTCTAAAAGAACATGAAGTTTTAGACGTCTTTGTTTTCCTTTAAACCTTAGCTAGAAAGTGTGTGATAGATCAAATTTTGAAAGTCTGATAACAGCTAGATCAATTCAGTTTTTCTCTCTGGCTAATAGTTCTATGGGGTATTCACTAGACATATACATACAGCTTGTTTTTATTGCATGTGTATATTGTGAATGAAAGTCTGAAAGCTGCAGCTTTTTAACTTTTGATATATATATATATTTGATTGATATATATATATATATTTTTTTTTTTTATCCTCATTGTTGGCAGAAGACAAAATTCTGACAGATTTGCCAGAAACTTGTAAAGAGGATGTAGTCTGCAAAAAGGTCCTTCAACACTCATATTTAAAGGTATTTGAAGTTGCCTGCAAATTTAGGGTGCTGGTAGGAGGGCATGTGGGAGGAATGTCGTTCTAGATATGAAAAGCTTAATCGAAGTCTTTGGACTTTTTCAGTGCTGCAAATGAGAAATGTTTAGAAGTTCAGTCTGTTCTTTAGGCTCTCATTAATGAGACATTTGGTTAAATGTTTTCCTTTCACTTGAAATAGAAATTCAGAGCTACGAAATGCACCCTATCCCCCGCCTCCTCTCTTCCTCTCTCCTTCCTCTCCAAGAAGTTATTTAGTTTAGTAAATGGATGCTAAACTGCAATGTTCAGTAATTTCTATTCTCTTCATATTAAGAATTCTTCTGTCTGGGCTGAGATATGGTATTCACAGATGCTTTAGCACAGATTAGAAATGAAATAAAAATAGCTAGGAGAGCAGAAAACTCTCTTTGTGAATGGGGAATCACATTCTGCTGCATACCCCAATGTAATAATTGGTTATACAGCAAGAGTCCCTTAACATATTTTTAAACAAATAGTGGATCCGTAATAAATACAGAAGAGGGAACAATTTGTTTTTATCTATTTCAATACATCACAAACAATTTCACATACAACCTTTGAGACTATGAACTCAGAGAGAATTTCTAGAATATAGCCCTTCACATTTCCTCAGCATAATGTTTTAGCAAGAAGACTGCTGTAGATAAAGAAGCTGTTTTCTCCTTTTCAAGGACAAAGAAAAGCAGAGCTTGGACTATTCCACACTACCACAGATTTTTTTCTATTTTGGGGAAAGACACCATTTGGGTTGGCTGAACCCCTGTGAACATCACAACCAGCCTGGCTGTGGAGCAGCTATCTTAGATTAGGATAAGTTGAACCCTTACCCCATATACAAACCCAAGAGTTTATGCTCCCACTGAACTCATCTGGAAGGCAAAACAGGGCTGAGCACATCTATTCCTGGGAGGTATTGGGGTCCTGGTTTCCCTATGAGCAGGATGACAATAAAAGGCTGGAGAAAGAAGCTGCAGACCTGAGGGCAAGGAAAGGAGACAACAACAGAGGCACGGCCTAGCCAGGGGATCCTGAGAACTGGGACAGGTTTTGCTGGGGCCTCATTTCCAGTGCCCTCAACACTGCAGGCTCTGCCTGCCATGAGAAGGGAGGATCTTGAGCAGTTAAAGGCATCAGCATGCCCTGTGAATCTTGCCAGATGTTCTGCAATGTCCTGTCCATCCAAAAGGGAGTTGTGCCGGATGGTGAGTGATCCTTTCACAGCCCTGCTGAATATGTTATGTCTTGTACAGCCTACCTTCCACGGGTTGTTGTGAAAGTATCACTTATTGTGGATAACCTTTTCAAAAGCCTGATGGATTTTGGCTCCTGACACCCTTGTACCTCTGTGGTTTCTGTAACACCACAATAAAACATGATTTGGAACACATCGTTTTCAGCAGGATTCAGTGTACTGTATTGAGCATGGTACAGTGCTCACAGCACCTTGCAATATAGGGCTAATGCACAAGTTGTTCAATTCTTTTCACTTTAAAAAATATTGTATCTCCGGTGGTCAGAAGACTAATAGGACTCAGCGTCCCTGTTAAGTCCAAGGACCTTTCATTCAAATAAAATATATTAATAGGGTTCAAATTCCCAGTTTCCTCAAAATGAAACAATTTATCTATGAAAATAATACATTTAAGATAGGATTTTGCTCCTTCAAGTGGCAACAAACACCATTTCAAAAATATAATGATTCTGGGAGTTAGCCTGGCACCATAAATAACTAGACAGGATTTCTTTCTTACTTTGAGGAGAAGGAGCTTAAAAGAATCGGGAGCTGAGCACTCACAGTAATACAGAAGTAATAAATAATCCCTTATTTTTATCCGCAGTCTGTAGCATTTAAAAATCAACATTTTGCAGTATATTACAAATTACTCCTGTTTCAAGCATGTGTGTGGGAGTAAGGGGAAGTGGTCTTTCATCTGCCACATTTATCTGCTAAGTGCTGACTTTCTAGAATCAACCAATGGAACTACCTCTAGCATGGTCTGAGCTTCACTCCTCCAACCTTGGAAATACAGCAATATACAGCAATATGTTACTTTTGGGAAGTGCTGCTGTGTATGCACATATGTGTGTGTGTCTGTGTGACAGAGAGTAGGTGCATGTGTGTGTGCATGCATGTGTGCATTTATACATTACTAACTTTTTAAGTCTGTGGCTTTGCCTTTCTCAAGATGACTAATCCTAGCCCAATTAAGGAAAAAAAATTCTTACTAGTAAAATGTATGCATTTATTTCTATGCTTTCAATGTCAATTTGCTTGACTAGCTACTTTGCCTAGGGCATGCAGCATGATGAGTACCCCAGTTGATAAACATTAAAGTGGCTTTTCTGGGACCCTCTAGAATGCCCCCATATAGGGGTGGCTGTTCTTCAATGTACCATTCTCCACATCTGGCAGTGTACTATCCCCACCACCACGTGGTGTGACCCTTGACAACACTATCATGTTCCAATGACCTCAGGCACAGCCTCCCTATTCAAAATTTTCACAGAATAGGTGTAAGGAGTTAAAGAGCACAGTTAAAGGGCACAGTTGCCTGTCTCAACTATTGTCAAGGCTGCAGAAAGAACTTACCATAAGATAAGCTACCACAGGGGGAACTTGAGATAAGCAGAGAAGGGAGGAATTTGCAACAGGAGGGAGCCGATTCCAAGCCTGGCAGAGGCAAGCTCTGGTTAGTGCATCCTTGTTAACACATCTGAACAAAAGCTCCCACCATGGTAAACTGTGTGAAAGGAGGCAACTGCCCATACACATATCGCTGGGCAAACAAAGACTGCTCCGAATTATCTCCAGTCACATCTGCAACTGCCAACAACCCCCAAAGCACCCCCAGACTCATTTCTGGGGCCTTCCACCAAAGGACTCCGCGTGATCCACAGTCTTGCCCTAGACAGTGTAAAACTCCCCTCCAGGAGGGGTAACCTGGGCATTCCCCCCAGAACCTGAACATACATTAACCCATTGAACTCTTTGTTCTGTGGGCTTCCCCCACCCCCAACGGGTCAAGACTGTGACCATCACTTTGACAAACAGACATCAAAATTGCGACAATCAGGTCTCATTATTGCATCCACAGGTGGTGATATCTTGTGTCTCCATTATCTACTGTTATCCTTTCTTTCTCTTTCTTCCCTTTCCTTACATATTAAGTGATATTTATACTTTCATATTGCTGTATTACTATATATAATAATAAGCAAATTGGTTCCAAACCTCCTTTCAATTGCAGCAAAATTGTTTTAAAATAAACCTGCCATTTACATATTATAAACACCAGTCATTCAATGTCATTTCACTCTAATCCACCCCAAGAGATCTATTAACAAGAACCTCAGTTACCTCGCCTTCAGGGGCAGGTCGTAACAATAGGGAAGACATACATTTCCAGTACTGTGTTTCTTGCCAAAAGTACAGGAAAATTCTGGGATAGCTCTTCCTAGGAGAAAACTGCCTCACTTTACAGGCAGAGTATAGAGTGGCCAGTGAGTGCACCAGGATGTCTCAGTTCATCAGCTGTGTGAGAAGAGAGCTTACTTGATCTGGAAGGTTATATGCAGCTGTGCTCCTAGTGCCAGACAGATGTCAAAGAACCAATGAAATCTGAAATCCGTGAGGCTGAGGAGAAATGGTTGGAGAGAGAAAGAGAAGAAAGCACTTGATCCCACAGGTAACACAACAAAGGGCTTTCAGCAATGGGAAAAGAAATATTATATTGAGCCGGACTAATGGTCTATGCAAACCAGTATTACCTCTCACACTGTCAGAGGTTCCCCCAAAGGCTGGCCAGCCTCTGCAGTCCAATCCTCTTCCCAGTATGCGTAATTGCTGGACTAGGGATGTTAGAGGGCACATCACTGATGTTTACTTTTAATATCTGCTTAAGGACCCATTGTCCATTAATTGGTCTAATTCTTTTTTGCAGGAACCTTAGGGATCTGCTGATACTTGTCTGCCTCCACAGTCTCCTGCAAACAGCACAATGTCTAGTTGGAGGCCAGACACCAGCTATGTACCCAGGGATCAATGCTAGTGCCAATATTGTTTAATACATTTATTAGTGACCTAGACAGTGCACTCTCAGCAGTTTTGCAGATGATAAAGCTGGGGGGAATGGTCGATACACCAGATGGCTGTGCTGCCATTTAGAGGCACCTTGACAGGCAGAAAGTGTAAAATTCTATGCCTGGAGAAAAATGCAGCAGTGTATGTTGAGGGCCACTCAGCTGGAAAAAATCTTGTCAGAAAAAGACCTGGGGATCCTGGTAACACTAAGCTGAACATGAGCCAGAACTGTGCCCTTGCAGCACCAGCTTCCTGGGCTGCATTAGGAATAACACTGCCAGCCAGTTCAAAGTGGTTGTCCTTCTCTGCTCAGCGCTGGTAGACACACCTGGTGTGTTGTGTCCAGTTCTGGGCTACATATGCAACAGGGACATGGACATACGATTGCAAGTGCAGCCGAGGATCGTGCAGGGCACTGAGACTGGAACATACAAGGAGAGACTGATGGACCTGGGCCTATTCAGCCTATTGAAGAGAAGGCTTTTGCGGGGGAACTTCACCATCTGAATAAATACCTGATAATCCTAAGCAAAGGTGGTGAAGCCAGACTCTTCTGGTGCCCAGTGACAGGGCAAGAGGCAGTGGGCACAAACCAAAACAAAATAAATTGGATTTAGGCGTAAGAAAAAAGGTTTTTAGTATGAGGGTGGTCAAGGACTGGCACAGGTTGCCCAGAGAATTTGTGGACTCCATGGAGATAATCAACCCATATGGACACAGCCCTGAGCATCTGGCTCTAGCTGACCCTGCTCTGAGCTGGGAGGCTGGGCTAGATGATCTCTAGAGGCCCCTTCCGACCTCAGCAATTTGGTGAGATACTATTCTGTGAAGTGCGCAAACCAAGTGTTTGAAGAAGTGCTTTCTTTATTTGTTACTGATCTACAGGTTTCGTTGAGTCCAGCCTAAATATGGTCATGTGAAATTTGGTGGAAAATGGTTCTGTGTTCCCAAAAACCATTCCCTTCACAGAAACTTCTAGTTTTTTCAGTTTCTCTGCATAAAGCATTGTCCCACCATCTTAATTTTATTTGTCCTCTCTGTAGCTTCTCCAACTCCACCATGTCCTTCTTGAGATGCAGAGACTAGAACTGCACACAGCACTGAAGATGGGAGTGCACTAAGGTTTTATATCACAGCAAAATGCTGATGTCTGTCTTGTTCTCAATACCCTTTCTGCTGATGTCCAATATTTTGTCGGCTTTTTTAGCTGCTGCTGCACATTGAGACGATGATTTCAGAGATCTGTCAATGATGATTCCAAGGTCTCTTTCCTGAACTGTAGCTGCAAAAAGCAGCTGTAATTCTCCATCTGCCCATTCTACTGGGGATACAACAGTAAAGACAGAGAAGCTGAGCAATGAATGGAAGGAAAAAATAGGTCTGGTTGAATGTGTAGCAGTTTTCTTGAACTTTTTGCCTACTAGCACACGACTGTCTGTGCTGGGACCTATGCCTGCAGCTGCCAGAACACACTGATGGAGGAACACCTCTGTGAGCAGGTCGCAGTCTGCAGCACCATCTCCCAACTTCTCTGCCTTTCTTGCTTGAAGTTTGCTTGCAGCTGCCCCTGTCAAACAGCACTACCAAGGAAGCGAACCTGATTTCTTTATGTTTTCTCAGTGCTACCTCTATCCACCTGGTGGTAACACAGCCTGCCCCTGTGTTTTGTTATTCTTGGAGTTGCAGTTCAACCTCTTATGATAATTATAAAGGCAAATCTTCTCCAAGGCTTGCATATGGCAATTGCATTATTAGCTTTCCATTACTGCCAAGGAAAGTATCTTAATTTAGCAACTGTCTGTTACTGAGGCTGTTACTTGACAGCAGGGCTGACATAAATATTTATTGAACTTGGAAGGGGAAAACATCTACCAAGTAGGATGGAGTATTCATTCATGGTGGAAAATTAGCAGCTGTTTCACTAACCTGCTTTTCCTATTGACTGCGTTACAGAGAGTACATGTTCAGAAATGAGTACGCTGCAATGATTGCCACAAGTGCCGTAAGTTGAAACCACAGCTAACAAAAAAGAATATTGTACTCGAAGTCCAGCCGTGCTTTACAGGGATTCTTATCTAACTACCTTGGAAATGGCTAAATTACAAGGTGCAGGCAGCTTCAACTTTTGCACTTTATGTAATCACTGTATTTGCTACTCCTCCTACCCAATCTTTTCTAAATTTCAAACTTGTGCTGTCAAAAGGCAAAATAAACACTAGACAGGCCATCTTTAAAACAAGAGAAGTGCTGAATGGGCTAGTATCCAAAGAACTAGGATTATAGGAATCTGTGCAGCAGGAAAAAATATATGAGCAGAGTTGGACTTCTCCCAGGGTGAAAGAAAAGCATCCATTAAATCCTCCACTGTGCTTCAGAGTAATATCCACAACAAGTGCCATCTCCCCTTTCCCTGGGCAGACTTTTAATATAGGAATATTCCAAAAGTGCATCTTCATTAGTTGTTTCAGTCCATACCAGTGTAGTCATCCTAGCAGAATGTCTGTGTACCTGATTGAAGGGACCAAATCCTTCCCTACAGACTGCAATGCTTGTGGCATCTGATAAACTGATACCAGTAGGGTCCCCTCCCTATTAGACTGAATTGCTTTCAGCCTACAGAATACCCCTCGGGGTTCACAGACATTAACCTTCTGGATATCTATTATATCTAATCTGAAAAATCACATACACTGGAGCAGTCCACCAAAAGTGAGGATATGCTCAGGCAGCTCCTGAGTACAGGTCTAAGGCTAAAATTTAATCCCCTAAGGAAAAATTTAATCCCCCAAAACCCTGAATGGCTCCTCAAACAACTGATATCCTTTTCTGGTGAAATTTAAAAAGTCCTGTTTCTACATGAAGACAGAACTGTCATCACCTTAATAAACCTCTGCCCATGTCACAGACAGTGTCTGAGAAACCTGCTCTTGGTGACCTTGCTTGAGCAGGAGGGTTAGACAAAAGGTCCCTTCCAACCTCAACCTTTTTGTGATTCTGTGTTATCAGAGCCCAAGAAGGAGCCTCAAAGTTACTGCCTCTGTAAGGTAGATTTCTAAATGTTATTCAGTAGGTTTTCTCCAAGCAGACTTAAGAGCTGCTGGTGACACTTAATACTGTATGCAAAAGAGATCTGCGTAAGAAATGCAGGGAAGGACATTGGCTCGGCTTTACCAAGCAGTTCAATGCTTCATGGGCTTCCTTAGAACAGGACAGATTTGATCTTCCTTCAGCTAAAGATTCATATTTCCTATTTAAACATAGCAGAATCGGTAAGGCAGCAGAAATACAGTTCCTACCCTTCCCTACAGCATGGGGCCATGCTGTGGAAAGAAAGACAAGGGTCACTGCATGAAAGAAAAGAAGTGCAGGAAATCACTGAGCATCGGTGACTGGACCCCTGGTTTATGAGAAAGAGATTAAGAGATATCTTGTTTTGATTTCTGTTCTTAGCCTTCCCTCGGCATTGTGCCTAAACAATCATAAGGAATGGATAAACAGTCCTGGCACTGAAGCTTAGAAATAAAGGCTTTACCTCAAAAACAAAGCTTCTCCAGCTGCCAATTTTCCAAATAAAAACAAGGCATCCTCTTCTTCTTTTTGAAGAGGAAGGTTAATAAAATTGTTCCAGGCATGAACCTTCATTTGACCCCTTACAACCACGCCAAACTCGTGGGATTGAGTGCCCAAGACAATTTCAGACCTACTCCTGTGTGTACTCAGTCACACCCTCTGTTTTATATTGCAATTCTGGGACTGTCATACTTCTCACGATGCCTTGCAGGCAGCAGAGGTACCTCATTTGCAGCTACATGTTCCAAAATGACAGCACCCAACTGAGCATCACAACACTATATCCTGCTGCATATCAACAAGAAAATTCCAAGGTCAAGGCTCTAATCTTCACAATTTTCCAGCTGCATCACTATCAGACTTAACTATCGCTTTAGGTATTTGTAAAAAAATGTAATACAAATGAAACAATTAAGGGTTACAATATTTAAATTGGTTATCAAATGCAGAAAATTCAAAACACTCAGAATTTCGTTGGGGCATTTCTGTATTTTATAAGTTTTTATTGATGTCTGGATTTAAGAAGGTGGTGGGGAACACACGTTCCCCCAAACTACAGCAGCAGTAGTTTCTGTAGCCGCATAATCTCAATTTATTTTAAATGTAAAATGTGTATGATTTACTCTGTAATCCACAGCCATTATAAAGCACTTAAGGAATTCTCATCCAGTTATCCCTTCTTATCACTATTTTGAATAAACATGCCTAACACTATAATTTTGAAGACACTGGTTCTTTCCGAGTATGTATCTGACTTCCCTTAGAGTATTCATTTTTAATGCTTTTTAAAGGCTACATAACATTATAGTCAAGTCACAATTTTCAAAGCCCACAAAGACCTATAGTGCTGTCCACATTATCTCTCCGAGCTGGCACTATAATCTCCATGTGAGCTCATTTGTGTACGACTGAGTATAACACGAGAGACTTTTTGAAGTCTTGCTGTAAAAGGAATCAGTTCCTATTTCATCATTCACTGAAAGACTTGTGGCTTCTCAATAGAAGTTCTGGTAACAAAGACGGCTCTGGCTGAGATATAAAAGATAGGCAACGAGACTGCAGCTGCTCTCTGGTTCCCAGGGTAATTTGGGGGAAGGAACTACAGCCTCCTATGTTCTCTCCATGCAGTATTATGTCTGAGTAATGACAGGTCAGACCCCGAGGTGTTTGCGAAATACAGATCTATTTGTTAAAGTATCAAATGTTCTTTGAATAATGGGAAAAATTCAACACAGAGAAGTAACACCTTTCCAGTGAGACTGGGGAGAATAGAAAGCACTGATGCTTCTACAGCATGACACACCTCTAACCTCACTGAACTGTAGAACACATATATATAAACCTCAGCTATAAAAATAGGCAGCAGTAAAATCCTTATCCTAAATCAAACTCTCTGAGATTGCTGAGTGAAGTATGAGCTCTTTCACAGACAAAGACCATGCAGGCTTCTAGGTAAGGCAGGCAAAAGAGAAGTTGATGTCATTTGAAAAAAAAATATACGACTTATTGGACTTACATTCATCATTTTCATTTAAAGATGGATTTGATTGCCTCTGAACCCTCAAGAAGCTTGAAAATAGGATGAAGTTTTTCCTCAGAACCCATTCATAAATGAAATGTTGGCTAAATTAGGAGGCTGTGTTAAAGGCAAGAGAGAAAAGAGGCTCACACACAGGCTTTGTGAAAGGTGAGAAGAAAAAGGTGAGATTATTTTTCCAGTTATTACAGGACGTGATGCTGTACCATGGAAAGACACATCTTGCAAAGCTTGTCTGTACACACATTTTTGCTTCTCCTGTTTTTTAAAAAAAAAGTTAATTTAGAGCTACTTGTCTCAGGATCACAGGCCTGATGTAAATAAAAATCATGAGAAAAAAGGCAAAAATATCCGTAATTTGAAAGTGCTCTACATGCTTAATTCTTGCTCTCCAAACTTACTACTTTCTAATGTTAAGGGTGGGACTTTTGATTTTACCACCCTCCTGATGATGTGGAAGGCATTTTCTGTCTCTGCACATTGAACTACAAACAGACTATTTGAGTTAAATGGAACTTTGGCTTTTGCTGCCTCTTTCTCAATATGCAATCTTAAGCCAAGGTACAGAGATTTGATTTCCTCAAAAATGGGATAATTTCAAGAATTTCCTATTCCTAACACAGACAAAACGCAATTGCTTCATAAATCCTGCTAATCTAATTCCTACTTAAAGCCAACGGGATTCTCTCCACTGACTCAAATGGGAATTGAAGCAAATCTAGTGAGACTGGTACATCTATTTTCTGGCTCTGTTAGGACTAAAATTGCTGTTTTAAATATTGTAGAGGTTTTCTGAGACTTTTCTTTCAACTCATCTCACAAATCCAAAACTGTGTTTTCATTAACTTTCCTAAACACATTGAGAACACAGCAACTTTTGAGTTTGGAAGTCAAGGAGGGTGCAGGGGGATATGCCATTCCCAGCCAGCTGCTTTGCCATGAATTCTGGTCACCTAAGTTTTTTAACAGAAATCTTCATAATGGAGCTCGCCAACACTGTTCTGGGGGGAAAAAAAAGTGCATAATCCAAGCTCTGAATTTACATAGACACATATACAAATCCAGCCTATCGCTATATGTACTACAGCCAGTTGTCATGATAAGAACTGAAATATATAACCACACAACCCCGCCACCAGGAGGGACCATACAATTTTAATTGATGTAAGCATGAAGTGTATTTCTATTTCATCAATAATTCTAAGTGATTTTGAATAGTTTTCCTACTTTTTGTTCAAAAATTTTTGTGAACAGAAAAGCAAAACTTCAGCAACTACTTTATAGTCATACTTCCTTTGCTTTGAATGCTGATATGGAAAACTGACAGGTTTTGTCCACTGATTGTATAAGAAGGTAAGATACTGTGGGGTGAGTATCTGCTCTCTGAATTGTTTCTCTGTAATTGCTGTAGCAAAAAAAAAAATTGTTTACTTTTAACTGGGTGAGGAAATTTTATCATTTTTTCTTTACTTGTGCAAAACATAGTTTGGATTTTTTAATTAGCCAAATAAATTTGTGCATGGCTTTTATTTTAGTCATTTTCTTTAACATTTCCCAAATTTTGTGCCTGAATTACAAAGGTACTATTGTACATCAGAACTTGGTGCCATCAGAACTTGGTTTGAAATATTTGACAACACTGGCATCCAGTATGTTACACAATTATTGACCACAGGATTTAGAGCTACCATACTAAAGTGCTTAAAAGCTTAAAGTTTCAGTCAAAATAAGCCTTTCAAAGTCTGTGTGATGATACTGTTCATATCTCCACATCAAACTTTTCCTGACAATTTAGGCTGCAACTCAGGCAATGAAACAAGAGTGGAGCTGGAATTATGGTGTACACAAAACTGCCCTGGACAGTTACCCTTAGGAAGTAATATCTGAATATAGACTTTGCATTGGGACCGTCTCTGATTTTGAAAGATTTTTTATTTTGTGTGTCAGGTTGTCCTGGGAATATGGCTGCATAATAATTTTCTGAAGTATCCTGTTTCTATCCTAATTTTGATGCCCAGAAATTACAGGAACAAAGTGAAAATGAAGAAAACAAATCTACCGGGAAGAAAAAGATAATGCTTCTGAAACCCCAAAGAAAATTGAATTCTAGTTTCTTTCAATAATGGCATAGAAAAACAACTAATTCAAAATATTATTGCCACAGATAGAGGCATTTTTAGCATAAAAGTAGAATTATATTTTCAACAGGCTTCGAGTTATGTTAGTTATGAACTCTCTACTTGAATACTAACCGTCTGCTAAAGTGGAAGTCAGTACACCATCCAAAACTACTCAGTGCAGGTCTGAAAATGTGGCCAATGAATGCTGAGGTCCAAAGAAAACCCAAAACTATGTACTGGTCAGCAGCCCACCTTAGAGCTTTAGGTGACAATAGTTGTTGTCAGCGAGTGCCTGCAAAAATGACAGCCAACAAAGGGGGTGTGTTTCCAGTCTGTCACTCTTGACATCCACAGGACCACAGTCGTGTTTCATAGGAAATACAAATTTGGGGAGCCCAGTCACCTTCTCCCAGTATTTGAGCTTTGCCAGTCATAGGGCCAGTCCCAAACTTTAGGACTTCAGGCAAAAAAACCTGGATAACTAAGTTAAGATAAGGTTTCTAAAAACATCTGATGGAACTTGTCAATATGTAGCAGACTGCAAGTCTTATCCCAGCAATTTTTTTTTTATCGTCTAAGGCTTGAGACAAGAACAATTAGAAGTTCTCACTGAATCCACCTATGTAGTCTTGAACTGTGATGGGATCAGGAAGATCTCATCTGTCTCAGTGTTGCAATAAACTAAAAAAGAGTTGTTCTTACTAAAGCTGCTGGTGGTATCAAGACAAGGTGATGTATATTCCAAACCCATATTGCTGTCAGGTTATAGGATGTGCCCTCAGAAATCCCCCTTCATAGGAACGTGAGTCAACTGATTAAAGCAGCCTTCGCTGCAGCCTTTTTGCTGGCTTTCAGGATTAGCAATCTCATTCTTCAGGCAGCAGAGGAACTGCTCCAGGTGTGCATTGGAATAACTGAATGGACAATTTATGCAATAAGCATTGTCACTAAAATTAATGTGCTCACAAAAGAACCAGTAGAGAAAGAGGGTCAGGGTCACACCAAATGAATATAGACACAGACACATGTGTCCTTTGAAAGCTGATAATGCATTTTTTAGGTAAGCAATCTTCAATACCAAGATCAAACATAAGCTTTGAATCAGTTTGAGAAGGGCATGATCACATTAGCCATCTGAGCTACCTGTATTTTGCTATGGATTCTTGCAGGACTGTTTCAGAGCACCTGAGATGTCTGGACCCTAGAAGGCTTTGAGTTTGAATTCTTCAGTGCTGGGAGTCAGATTCCGCTGGGATATAGACTTGCCAAGCACATCCCTTGGCATTGCTGCAAATACAAAGAGTAAAGTTCATTTCTGAATATGCAGGCACTCCAAATCTGCATCTGGCCCAGCTGAGTTTTGCTGAAGTGGAAGACCCAAGAAATCCAGCTGTGATTCAGCAGAGAGCACACCATGGATTAACTACTTCTGAAGCCACCAAGGAATGGCCCTCTGTAAGCAATTGCCCTTTGGATTTAAAAACATGGGTGGAGTTGCACAGTGATGCATAGTGGAATGAATTTATGAGGCTGTGCAGCATAAATTTATGATATATGGAAGCAGATTGTCAAAAAGTATACACACACTTTTTCACTTGCTTGCAATTATGGTACACGTATCTCTATTCACTTGCTTCCAATCCTTAGTGCTCCTATTCTCACCATTGGAATGACTGTGCCACAGAATGTGACATGGGCTAGACCCTTCTCTTTCAGTTCTTCACCAAAACCCACACTGATTCAATGTCTGGAGAAGATTAAGTCTTGAACAAGCTAAATTCTAGCCTTCACCCTTAGATATTCTTTTAAACCTTAGCCGTAGAAGGCACTTTCAGATTATTTGGAGATCTAAAAGTTATTTCTGTCAGCCTATATTTTTCATTTCTTTTCCCTCTCCCTATGATACAAGCACAGCAGGATATGAAATTTCCATATTCAGAAAGGCAAGACAAATTTGTCTAGAATCAATCTATCTTTTCTCAAGCGTAAATGAGATAGAACTAGCTGATGGACCACAGCTAGATTCATTCAGTCTAATTTCAGATATTTAATTGATGTCCCTAGCTTAGGTTGCTGGTTGCTCCAAACTCCTATATATCCAGTTGAGAACAGGAACCTCTTTGAGGGTGTTTGTGTTCCATCTCCGATTTCTTACATTTTCCACCAGCTTGGGAACCTCAGTGAGATTACTACAGTTATGCTGGTTGAATCCAGCCCACCAAGGAGCAGAGAAATGTGAGACTTTAGGAGAATCCTCTCCTGATAACCTCTATCCCAGCTCCAAAGTCTATGTCCTTGTAAGGCTGAAGAGTGAGTTCTGCCACAAGTCACTGATTTCACAGCTGGTCTCTGGTAACCATGCTCTGACATCTAAGTACCACCACTGTAAGTGTGAATTAGACATTTGTTGCCCAGCTGCTTTGTTAAAGCCATAAAGCTGAAGTCCTTCACGTAAATCCATTCCTGAGTCTGTCATTTATTCTCCTGCGTGTTTTGATCAATACCTCAGAGCTCTTCAATACCATGTCACTCTATATAAGAGTTTGAAATTATATCCACGTTTTGGCTGTCAAAGTGTAAAATACAATCTCATATCCAGGAAACATAATACTTTCCAGAAAATTATGAATATCTGTAATACATAAAATTCCTGGACATTCCAAGGTGTGTGGCAGCTCTTTCTGATTTCCTAGTACCCTGCACTGCTGAATGCACTTACTGACATTATCAGAAACTGATGGTCCTCAAAACCTACACAAGTAAACAGTGCTCAAATTTTGAAAACTTTTGGGGTTTTTGTAGACAGATTACAGACTTACAAGATAACTTTAGTCATTCTTGCACAAAATGGGTGCAATTTGGATAGAAGTAGGTTTTCTGCTGCTAGTTGCTCTCTCTGTTTCTACAGGTCTTTAAGCCTGAGATCTTCATGCAAGTCATTATTCACATGTGTTATGGCTGTTCTTTTCCAACTAACCTTTAATTTGTTACTTCTTTTTCAGGCTTTATTTTAAGATTCTCTGGAAAGGCATTGAGTATATGCTTTATTTACATGAGTTGTAGTTCTCCAAAATATTTTTTCCTTAAGTCTAAAAAGGTCATATCTTTCTGCAAACTTAGCAAGTCCCTTTGATCCAAGCTTAGCTGTATGGGTATCTATGCAAAACACAGATATGATCTCTCTGTTTTATCATTTGGTGCATGTAAAGGACAAGCAACAGAAATTGGAAAGACCTGCTTTTCTCTCTCACTCCTTCTCTTTGGATTCTGATAGTCTAGGAGACACCTCCACACTAATTTATTTTAAAGGAACCCTAAGAGTGAAGAAACACACATGCTTATTAGATTTCGTTGTGGCACACTTTAGAGAATTACATCTAGCAAAAAGGAAGGCTCTATTAAAATTTCCTTTTGAGGTTAATGCTAAAAAGCTCTAAAATAAAGCAAAAATAATGGGGAACCAATTAAAATTAGTTTGATGTTATTAATTTTAAAATGTTTTCCCAGAATATGTGGCTTATGAACTCATTCACTGTGTCTGTGTCTCCTCCCTTCCCTCCCATTCAGTAATTTTCCTGCCTATTGCTTAACTAAAACTAGGTTTGACAAAGGGGCAAAGGTCTCTGAAGTATTTTCTTCCCAAAAGCCTCATGAAAGTACTCTATCAAAAAGAAGCTTGAGGCAAAGCCTGGTGTACACACTCACATCTTATTAGACACTGGAGAATTGACCCAGAGCCCAGAGCAAGCATCTCTTCTTTAGTGCTCACAAAACTATTTGTTCATTCCTCATGTCCCTGTTTAAATAATTGGTCCGTTTTGCTTTGTAAATATCAAGGCTCCATAGAGCTGCCAAGTTAAAACCCCCAGGGTAAGATCCAGGTTCTGGTGAAGTCTATCAGCATTTTACTATTGACTCTACTGGGGTCAGGATGCGACCAAAGACATTTCTGTCTAATGGACAAGACAGACAAAAAAGGTGAGAGGGCGGATCAATACATCAAATAAATTATTCTCTTCAAATTATTCTTTCGGCTTTAATATATATACACAATGTCACCATAGCTATTCCACGTCTGAGCAAAGAGAAACTCTGTGGTGTCAGTGACATCAGTACATCAAAACTGCCCAAAATTTTAATTTGGCAAGGAAGTATTTATACGTATTTTACTTTGTCTTCTTTTTACCACATTTTTTCAGTGGTTGTTAAAAACAAAACTAGTGATGATGCATTTTCAAAGGGTGCCCTCCTTGTATGCTGACACAGAGGGACCAGCTTACACAGAAGTGTTCAGCTGAGGTTAGAGCTACCCCATGGACACCCCTGTTCACCATTTCTACCACCCACAAGTCAAGCAGTTTAGGGGGAGCCCCTTTACCAGCAATGCGTACATCAAATTACCCAACAGCTGCCCAGAACCTCTGCTGTCTGAGCCCACAAGACAGCGAGGTGGCCCCCTGAGAGGAGGTTGCTGCAGTCCTCAATATTCCAAAATTATATTTTCATATTGGCCTGTGGAAATCCTAAAAGTGGCAGCTTCTACCTCTGAAAAAGTACAGCCCCTCTTACTTACTAGCTATAGCAAACTTGCTGCACTTCATTCGATACATATATTATGAACTCTGACTGGAATATGAATATTTTATAGAGAAACATTATGCAAGGACAGTGTGGTATCCAAACCTCTTCAATAAATACTTGCATCAATTGCCTAGTGCTCCTAGGCAACAATAAGGAAAGTGAGGGAAAGCGCAAAGTTTCAGTCTACTTTTTATTGATTTTAGCTTGCTCATTCACTCTGTGTTAAATATCGCAATGCAAAATCCATTTTACCAGATGCAAGTGGCAATTACGCTTTTACTTTTCGAGGCAGCAATGGAAAACTGTCTAATTTAGCCATTGTCAGATTTTAAAAATGAATTCTGACTGCAAAACTGAAACAATATAAGTGTTTACTGAGTTTGCCTGAAACAAGCTGCATTAATTTAAGTTTTGATGTTAACTCCTGCTTTCCTAACAACGTGCACTCCTGTGTCAGCTTGCCCACTTAATTATTGGGACAGTCTGTGCACAGAAAGAACAGCATATATGAAAGCTTCCCTGCCCCTTTCCAGTTCTACGAAGAAAGTAACAAAGGGACATTACTATGAATTCACCCATAATCATTGGATTTAAAAGCAAAAAGCTAACTCAACAGATCTTGATTCTTGTATCAATGTGAACAGGACAAATGTTGTGCCCAAAATATCAGGGAAAACACTGGGACAACTCTTTAAATGGAAGGTGACTTATTGAATCTGCATCTTCAATGTTTTGCACTCTGTGTATTGTGGAATTCTGACAGCATGTACCTGAAAATGTGTATACGAAATCTGAGCATTTACATTCATATTCAAATTATTCTGTTACTATAGAAAAGAAAGTGGAGCACTGCCAGGTGCTTTTATACAATATAGTGAGAAATTTAAAACCTTTATTTTTCCAGGACATTTGAAGAAGGAAAAAAGTGTTAGGTTTACAATTGAACTTAATGATCTTATAGGTCTTTTCCAACCTAAGTGATTCTATAATTAGGGACACAGTTTAGTGGTGGAATTGGCAGTGTTTGGTTTACGGTTGGATGATGATCTTAAAGGTCTTTGTCAACCTAAATGATTCTGTGGATCTATACTAATTACCCTAAGTGACAAACAAAGCTAATGGACCATGAATATGAACTTTCATGTAACAGAATTTATGATTTCTAAATAAAAGAGGTGAGTAAACGCATGTGAATTTAGTACTGAAAAAGTCTGAGCAGCGTGTCCTTACACCCTCAATATTTTTCTACTGCTACCATAACTGACAGTATGCCAACAGGTGCCTACAGTGTGCAGGCACATTTATGACTGTAAAATAGGAAATCTTGAAGGAAAAACTACAGATTTATGGACTGGTATAACAAATGAGGCTAGGTGCTCAGTGGGTACTATCATATCACTGCTGCAAACACATGCTCAGATCATGGCATAAGGCACAGGGTGAAATATATGTGATTCTGTGGTCTATATGCCCAAATTATCACCAAGCCTTGCAACACTGAGTGGGTACACTGAAAAGAGGCTGAGGCAGCAGGATTAAAGCCGGTCTGAGCTGAGGTGCCTTGGCAGGTAAGACTGTATCATGAGCTGCTAGAGATAACTCCTGTTAATGTTTTTGGGCAAGCACATCAATCAGCATTTCCCAAATTTTGGAAGACAGAAAGGAATCATAATGTCCTGGGAAAGGAGATGTGAGATCCCACCCTGAAACACATCCCAGAGCCATGTGGGAGATTACTGTGGGATGTCATGGGAAGCTAGAGGGCTGGACTTCCCTGCCTCCCACCACAGCCAGATACATGGTAACTCAATAAATGAAGTGGGTGTTGCCCCCATACCTCTCAAAATGGGTTACCCATGAGCACTCTTCAGGGGACAGTAAATGAAGAGCAGGTGACAAATAAGATTGGGAAACAAGCACAACCAGCAGTACTAGGTAACCACAAGTCAGTAGGACTGATACCACATGCTGAACTTAAGTTAGAATAACTTTTAGAGCTTTAGTTGTTGTTCCTCTCACCTAGTCTTGAAACACATTAAAAGTATTTTGAAGTGTAGTAACTATTCACTGGCAAGTGACACTTGCTCTTCTGTTGTTGCAAGTGGTATCATTAGAATTTCAGTTTTGTGAGATAAACTGAGTTACTTCTTCTGGAGTCCTGCACTTCTGGAAAATGGTTTACTGCCAGTTCTTATTTTCTGCCATAGGAGAGCCTGAAAACACTTGCTGTTGTCTGGGATCTCTCTATAGAAGGCCTCCATACCAAGAATGTAGAGACAGCTCTACTCAATTTTCCTCCTTGTTCAGAGAGATATTTAAATTGTGGCAGATTTTTTAAATATCATGTCCCAATTATTTACTTGCATTCCTTCTCAGTTCAGCAAAAAAAGGATTAAAAATGAGTTCTCTTTTCATTTTACAGCAGCCAGGGATTAGAGCTTGCTTTGAATTGAAATTGCCTTCAGAGCCCTCCTGCTCTCAATGAGAGCAGTGCTTGTAACTGCTGGTGATTTTTCAGGACTTAAAAGGCACAGGACTGTGGCATGACCTAACTGATGAGATAAATTATGCTGATTCAGAGCATTATAAAATATTAATATCCCTGCCAAAGTTCAGCTCACTGACCTCCTCTATACACTGGTGAGCTCACCTGCTGAAAGGCCGAGAGCTCAAAGCTTTGACATTTTCTTTCTTTTGACAAAATAAATAACATTTCTGTGTTCTACAAAAAAGCAAAGGAACACAGGAAGAAAAATACTGACACATGCTTCTCACCAAGCAATTTCTGAATGATATTCTAGATCTCTTCTAACCAACAGCTGATCTCTGCTATGAAAACTCCAGGCCTCTTGGTCTTTAGCAGGATTTTTCCTCAAGCAAAGAAAGCCACTTTTAATCCTGCTGAACACAGATTTTTGCATGCAGATTCTTGTGCACACTTGAAGAAATAGACTCTCATTCTCACCCTGGAGTGCTGTGCCCTCACAGTACTGCAAGGAGCTTGACAGCTGCCTGGTCTGTGGCACCTTCATGACTGGCAACATCTCCGAGAAGAACTTGATTGTGCAGACTCCACACTATGCACAGGAATTTTGGCAAATTTTCCAGCAAGCAGCAGGATACTGCTGTCTCTAGGATACTGAAATTGCCTGGGATACTCAATAATACTTCAAATTCTTTTCAATTTAATATATTTAGCTTTCTGGGCTGTAGCAATTTCTACTTTTAGCATTCTGATTTAAACCCTCCCCTGAAACAACAGTCTATAAACTTGCTTAGTTTCAAATTCATTTCTATTGGGAAAGAATGGTAATTTGTGAAGAGTTTGACCTAAGTCATTCTCCATTTCCTGAAAATTCTTAGTTATGATTTTCTTCCTATATTAAATAAATTTTTGATGAACCCCTCTATTTAATTTAACCAAAAGTTTTCTCAGTTCTTCTCCTGACTACTTTTAATAACTCATCTGTCATATAAAATAGTAGATCTTTTCTGGTAATTTTAAAAGACTGCAGTATATGTGATCTTTATATTAAACAGTTCATTTGGATATCAAGGTCAACATAATTGAGTTTCATTTTGATATCAAGGGTGACATAAGTAATTTTCTTATTGACAATGATAAAAAATGTTCATCTATTCTGAGACTCAAAGTGAAGAAAGCAGGTATTACTTCAGATACTGAATTCATCTGAATGTTGATACAATACAGAATAAGGTAAAGTATACTCAGGAAATTTAATACTTCGTAATAATATTTTGACTGTACTACAATGCACACATTTTGAGATAGAATTTGTACCTTCTTTTTCACAGCATCCACATTTCTGATACGTCAGTCTTAAACAACTATGCCCAAAAGCAAAAGGAAGAGCAGAAATAGAAGGGCTACTTTCCAGAGACTCTCCCAGAAGAAGCTGTTTCAATGTGAAATGCATTTTTCTGTACAAGAGACTTGTTCCTTTCCAACCCAGGATCATGTAAGAGGTAGATTCTTACCCCTTAAAGCACAAAGAGAGATCACGAATGTCTGGTGAGTAGAAAGACAGGCAGAAAAGATGTGCCAGCTCCTTCAGCTCTAGTGGGTGCATCCCATCAGGATCCATGAATTTGTGAGTTTCAGATTTGTCTAAATAACCTCTAACCTGATTTTCCTCAACCAAGGAAAATTCTTCCTTTCTCCAGACTTTCTCTCTTGGCTCCAGGGTCTGGGGTTCCTGAGGGCTGGCCTTAGCAATAAAAACTGAAGCAAAGAAGGTGTTCAGTAATTCCACCTTCTCTGGGTCCTCCACCACCAGGGCAGCCACTCCATTCACTAGTGGTCCCACATTTTCCCTAGTCTTCTTTTTGCAAATGATGGATTTGAAGAAGCCCTTCTTGATGTCCTTGACAATCCTTAACTGATTTAGTTCCAAACAGACCTTAGCCTTCTGCTTTGCATCCTTGCATACTCTGATAATGTTCCTGTATTCTTCCCAAGCAGCCCGTCCCTTCTTCCACATTCTGTACATGCCCTTCTTCTGCCAGAAGCTCTTTGTTCCCCTCTGCAGGTCTCCTGCCTCTTTGTTGGATTTTTTACTCAAGAATGCACCAATCTTGAGCTTGGAGGAAGTGAACCATGAATATTATCCAGCTGTGTTGAGCCCCTCTTGCCTTCAGGTCTCTATCCCATGGTACTCTACCATGAAGAGACCAAAGTCTGCCGTCGTGAAGTCCAGGGTAGCAAGAATGCATTGATTTTTTTAGAAGGAAAGTAATATTTTTAATAGGATGCCCTAATGCTGTTTTTACAGATTGTCATTAAAAGTATTTCATGTTCTAGTCACACCATTCTTCCAATGTTGTTGGATTATGTAATTATACATAAAGCCATTAGATTGGAAAAAATCTCCAAAATCAGTTTTTAGTCAAAACACTGTTTAAAACTGTATTTTGATCAATTTTGCTTTTCTTATAGCATGGAATAAAGTTGTAAATTTCAACATTTTTCACAGAGCAGAAATCCCTGGCTTCCAGTATTCCTGTGTGTAGTAGCAAAGCCTTCATCTTTAAACTCCAGAAGCAGACTGTTTTGCTTCAGTTGATCTTTAACAAGTTATTTTCTTTCTGGTCTTCACTCTGCATTACACTGGCCTCAGTGAAATATGCAAAGTGACTCTCTTCTGATGAGCCTTGATTCTATTTTCAGTGCCGCAGTTATCATTCAAGTCTGTCAAAACCAAATTGCAACACTTTGCAAAACAAGTACAGGGATATAAGCACAATCCTCAGCTGCATATGCCATGTTGGCACCACTTTCAATCCAGAAGGTATAGACTGGCTGTAAATTTCTAAGTGGTGCAGTATGCCCTGAATCACATTTGCTGCAGTATGCTCTTCACCAAAACCTTTAACGTGTAGTTCTGTGCATTTCCTAATGTCTCCTTGGCTGATTTGCAGATTTGAGTTGAAACACTGCATGATGGCCTGGCTGATTCACAGTGGAGCAGAATATTGGGATGACTTGCCTTTGGACATATGAAAAATCTCTCCAAGCATCCTGCTTTGGGTTATGCATTACTCCCCTGCCAACTTATTCATAAGACTGTGAAATAGCTTTTTACCAAAGACAAACCTGCAAGGAGGAGTAGAGTAATGGAGGTCAGATTCTGGCCAGCATTTGATGAATGCTTCCCTGGTAACTATGATTCCATGGCAAAAATCAATCCAGAAATTTTCTCTGCTGCTGTTTTATTCCTGTTCTCTGCAGCTGAGAGATTCGTTACAGATTGGCTTTTTATAACCAGTCATTTTAGGCAACTTTGCTTTCCTTGGAAAACCAAAAGCATGCATAATGACGACTGATTATGTTCAGTTTAGGCATCCTATGTCCTTCTACATCCTTAGAAGTGTGTTTTTAATGACCATATTAAGCGTGGTTGAAAAGATGAGCTGCTCCATCTGAAATGTGTTTGCTTTAGTGTCTTCCCCACTGAAGCTCTCTGTTTTCTATGCCTTTTGACACAGGTTCTGGTATTTCTCCCTTGAAAGGGTATTCCAGACTGATAGTACCAGCTGTCCACCTTTTGTCCCCACTGCTGACTCTGGTGTGACAGATGGTGCAAACAGCCTGGCACATAGCTGTTGGATCAATATAAGGGACAAAATACCTGCCAGATTGCTGATGACTAAGATGTTACAAACTCTGGCACCATTGGACAGCTTAGCAAAAAATGGCACTAGCCTGAAGGGAAAATAACCAAGATGCATTTTATTTTTTCATGGTTTTTTTCAGGATAACTGTTATTTTGAGTTCTGGGAGAAAAAAAAGTTTGAAAACCACCTAGAATTTTCACCTCACTACCACAGAATCACTGTAAGACTAAGCCTTCAGTCCTTCTGTTTTATTATAGCTGGGTAACTTGCCATTGCCTCTTGTCAGTTCCACTTCCAGATCTCAGCTATGCTTTCAGACCTCCCAAGAGTTTGATGACTATTTTGTGGAGTAACTGTCCACTCTAAGTGTGGCCTTGAATACCTTTTTTCTACTCTGCGAATTCAAGCAGAAGGCTTGATTCCTTTCTCATCCAAGCACTGGAGGACTCCAAAGAGGAAGTGAATGCTTGGAGGATGTTTGTCTTGTTTGGCTTGTGTAGGGTTTTGTGGATGTAGAGCAGTGCAGCTGGCAATGCCCAGGTTGGCAGACATGACCTGTTCTGTTCTTGACAGCTCTCCAGGTGCTTGGTCACAGATTTGTTACTGCATCTTCAAAGTTTGCACAACTGACATAAAGAGATAACAGGTGAAAATCGAGAGTCCCAATTTGAAGGTTTTGTGTATGACTAAAAAGCATATGAAAAATAGAAACATGTTCAATGATGCATTTTCAGTTAAAAAGAGCAAAGGAAATGGCACAGACTTGCTAGAGGCATAGGAATGGGGGAGAGGAAGGAAGAACCATCAGCAACTGGAAGCAAAGTGTGAAAGTGCATGTGGCACATTCTCATCCAGCCTGTCTGCACTTCCCTGTCACTGCCTGTAAAGTTCACCTCTGACAGATTTCAAAGACAGCTGAAAGTGCTTTGGCAACCTATGGCATCAGACCTCCAGAAAAGCTTCTCAGTATTTCATAAGGCAATTAAATATCTTCACTCTCTGGAGAGAAGCAAAAGGATTCCTTTGGAATCTTGAAATCCTAGGATGAGCACTTTTTTCACTGGTTTTAACAAAAGATCAAAATAAGAATCACAGTTAATTACTAGAAGGCTACTTTCCTTGATTGCCTCCCATGTACCCTCAATGAAGTGTTTAGGAATGTCCTGGCTTTTTAAGAAAATCCCGGAGAAGCTCAGAAGCAGTGCTAGTGCTCCCCCCAGTCCCAGGACTGCATTTGCTCCATCCCTTCTGAGGTGGACCTAGGTACCACCTCTGATGTCTAGGATCAGCTGATGCTTCAGCTGATACGCTCTCCCAATCTGTGTCTCCCTATACAGTCAGTAACAACAATAACATGATTTTTAGGATGCAACTATATTACAGGTCTGAGCCTGTTCTTCTCTCTAGGGAGGAAGCCAAGGTGTGGCCAGTAGAAGGCATGAATTGCTTGTGTCGCTCTCAAGCGCTGATTTTGTAACAAACAATTGGAACGCAGCCCCTGGGGTCACACTGTTTGCTGCTACGGGGGGCTCAAAGACTGCTTTTCTGCTTGACTGTGGAGATGAAGTGCAGAACTAGTGCTGGTGGCTGCAAGGAACAACAAACAAATAGCAGCAGCAGAGATTGATCTGGGGATTTTAGGGGTCAGAGAGGAAAAAGAAAAAAGAAAGGATAGACAGTAACAGTGATNAAGAAAGAAAGAGAGAGAGAGAAAGGCAGAAAAAGATAAGAACACAGATGGAAATAAAACCAGCATGAGAAGAAAGCAAGAAAAAAACCGAAGGCAAAGGATACTGGGAAAGAAAAGAGGATGCGAAATGTGGATAAAAGTAACAAGGGTGATGGAGTAACCAAGATTGGGATTTATATTGATGGTAATTACCTGTCCTACTTCTCCTTGAGAATTCCTAAACCAGAAACTCATTAGAGTGATCTAGTCACTCTGATTCTGGTCTCTGATCCAAACGCAACTCCATTTGTAACTAGTCTGAGATATCAATATTTTATTTTCAAACAAAATAACAAAAAGTGTTCTTTTAACTTGTTTTCATGTATTACATGACTATGCAAAAAATGTCACAGGGTAGCCCATCGTTTTCATCAGCATTCTGTATCACTCAGAAATAAATTGTGCTAATACTGAAATTAATATATATAAAGCATAAAGAGGAGGTCTGAAAAGGGAAGATGAAGTTTTTCTTGCATTACTCTCAATATAGTCTTGATTACATTTGTGTTCCAAGTTATTCCCTAGCTTGAACTAGACAGTCCAAAAATTTATTATCCCGAATAAAGAAGTCTTAGTTTCCTGAATCATCACCATCTAGGCTGTCAGGATGTTCAATGAGTTCCTTTCTCAAGAAGGTACTGTGCATTGCAGGAGCTCAGCTGCCTTACTTCAACCTCATCCACAAAAGTTCTCTTGTGCAGATGCATCTCAGAGGAGTAGCAAAGTGCACCTCCACATTAGCAGGGTTTGCAGGGTTCACACCCTGCTGCATCCCACTCTTTGGGGAGGCAGTTTGCCCCAAACCCTACGGGTCATGCAGGCTGGGGAGGTGCAGCCACAGTTTTCCAACTGTCTCACTGCCCAGCATCTTATCATGGAATCACAGAATGGTTTGGGTTGGAAGGGACCTTCAAGATCACCTGGTTCCAACACCCCTGCCATGAGCAGGGACACCTTCCACTGGACCAGGTTGCTCAGAGCCCATCCAAACTGGCCTTGAACATTTCCACGGATGTTGTGGATTTCCGTCTACAATTTCCCTGGGCAAGCTGTTCCTGTGCCGTATCAGTCTCACAATGAGTCTGTCTTGGGGCCAGCTGGCACTGGCTCTGTCAGGCATAGGGGAAGCTTCTGGCAGCTTCTCACTGTAGGCACCCCTGTAGCACCTCCACTACCAAAACCTTGCCCCACAAACCCAACACATCCCAATTTTTTTACAGGAAGGAAAGAAATTGTGCGCACAAAGCTTTCTTGTATCTAAAATTTTCTCTTGGTTAAAAGAAAAAGTTTGTCTTTTCATCTCTTTCTTGCAGTTAGATTTAAAAATACTTTATCTTTCCTGGAATTATTTTTATGTCAAAATACTGCAACAGAAACATCACTTTGTTTCTGTGGGTACATGCTGGCTTTTATGATAAAAAAAGAAATTTAAAAACCCACTGAGAGAGGGTATATGCTTCACATTTTTACACTTGAGCATTTTCTCTTTTACCTCATTGGCTTCAAAAAATGTACACATTAAAATACAAAAAAAAAATAAAAATAAAGGCCTACATAAACTATTAAAAAAAAAAGGCCTAAACCTGAGTTCCTGGTATTTCATTTTGAAGGAAACTTTGGAAGTGTCTTTTTTCTGTTTTCGTATTTAAAATTAAAAAACTTCCCTGAAAGTTAGTTTCCACTTGCTCAAAGCTTTTTCTTTTAAATACATACATTACAAAAAATATTGCATCCAGAAGAATGAATGGGTTTTAAAATCAACTGTTATTATTTTTGCTGTCGTTGTTTATCATCATGTTTATTGGGGTTTTTTTAACTTAATCCTTTAGCTGGGGTTTCTGGTTTAAAGAAAATCTTAGCATTAAGTTGGAATAAAATGGTAAATTGCCTAATGTCATGTTTACATTAAAAAATTGAAAGTCTTTCAGCCTGAATATTATTTAAAATAATAACTGTATTTCTTTTCTTAAATTCCAATTTTTTAATTTATTGCCATGACTGAGGAGTTGGCTTACCTTTTTTTTTTGAAGATTTTATATTCACCACATCAGCAACTAGAATCTATAAACAGATCTGGCATAACAATTTCAGAGTTTCAGGAAATTATAACACTTAAAAAATGTTATATAATGACCAATTGAAAATGAAATTTAATTTCAATTAAATTTAATTTTAATTTCAAAATACTGCAGATAAGAAAGTGTATAAAAGATTTTTTTCATGGAGAACATCTATTCATTCATTTCAAAAAGAAATGGATCATTTCCTCAGATCTGTTGGGTGTCCACACAGAAACAAGGAGAGACAAAAGACTCCAAAAACATGGATTTCTGCTGGAACTGGACCTCCCTGCTGTGGGACAGGCAAGCTCTGTCATCCCTGATGAGACAGCTGGCATGTTGCTCTATTGCTGTGGATGCCCTGGCCTCAGAAATTACAAACCACAAAGGTTTCTGTCCTTGTCTCTAGGGAAGTCCTTGAAAACCAAGCCATACCCAAGGAATATGCTGACTAAAAAGTGGGATATTCCCAGTAAAAAAAAATGCTTTTGTATGAAAGATATTCCTGACAGCTTTAACTGTAGCTTTGTCTAAGCCATTTTTGAGGAAAGACTTTCCTATAGGAATAAGCTAGAAGTTTCAGGGCAGGAAAAGAAACTACAACCTCACCCATCCTCTCCTTGTTCCCTTGTTAAAAGACCATGCAAATCCTAAATCAGCAGCACAGGCAGAGCCTGTTGTTGAACACAAGCATGAAATCATCTTTTCCATGCAGGGCACGTAGACTTCCACTAGCCCCCTCCCAACACTTCTCAGAATCATCATTTGTCACATACAAGGAAATCATTTGGATACATATTTATGGTTTCTTATGGTCACATGCAAGCTCACTGAGCTCCAAACCAGACATAGATAGCTTTGTATATCAACACCATGGACAAAAATATCCAGTTTTCCAGTGTGGTGTATATGTACATATTCACTGTCACCTAAAATTGTTACACACATTTTCCATCTTGTGGCAAGGATGAAGTGAATTCATCCACCTGGAGGATGGATAAAGTGAATTCATCCACCTGGAGCAAGAGCAGAAAGTTGTCCTCTTACAACATCCGGTGTAAATACACCACAGTCATCATGAATATGTAAGAGGTGTTTTAAGCATGAGAGCAGTCTGCCTAAAACCAAATATGTTATTTGAAGATGCTAATTAAAAACTTACTTTTGCAGAAAGATACATGCAGGACATCTAGCTGTTTCTTCGTTACATATGAATAAAAATGCACTCAAGTCTCCCTATAAAACATACACAGTGCAGTGGCAGAACTGCACATTTTAACTGCTTGAATAAATACCAACTCCAAGTTTGTTGCTCCTACTTCTGATTTGAAATCTTGTCTGTTTTCTCCCAGGTGGGTCAGATGGTGTAATTAAAGGTACTGCTTTGTTCATTTGCCTGACAATCGCAATCACTGTTATTATAAATATCATGCTGCCTGTTGGTTTCCAGACAACTTTCAGGTATCAACAAATTTCCAATCAAGTCATGCATATAGGTATGAGAAGAGAGCTCTTGAAAGCCAAATAATTCTACAGTAAAAGACACACTGCTTCCCTCTCCTCTCAAGGTAATGCACTGTGTACATTCCTAATCTTTCTGCCTCTCTTGCTAGTTAACAGTGACCTGCTGTCCCTGTGCATAAAGATTAAAACTTGAATTAAAACATTACTCGGGGACTTGAATTACCCACTATGGATTTGCTGCCCCTGCACTTGACCCACTCCCCCAGCAAAAAACACTTACCGTGAAAAAAAAATATCAAGCTGGGACAGGGCTTCCCATTTGGTCCCCAATACTGTCTGGGAACATAATGACTCAATTCATTTTGCCCTCCGATTAATGGAGCAAGCTCAAGTGTTATAAGAAGCACTTTAATTCCCTCTGATGTTTTCATTATGAATTCCTTTGTGGCAGAACTCATTTGCAATAATGCATATGTAATTTTGGAAACCAAAAGGAAATCCTGTAGACTTCAGGACATTATTAACCTGCAGAAATGCTGAGGCACATGTAAAACTCAAATATGCTAGCACCAGCAACCTCTCGAAACATTTTAGGAATAAAATTGGTAAGTAAAGCTGCATCTCGCTGCTGGGAAGTTAAAATGGCTGAATTAATAATGGTTAAAACCCTAATGGTATTAGTGACACTTAAGCTGTCTGCTCAGATCATTTCTAAGGACTCAAAGATATACACGGAAATGTTTAAAAATGTACAGTAAGTTTATTATCTAAAGACATTTGGAGCTCAATCGTCTGCACCAGTAATAGACTTTCCCTTTCTCTCTTTTTTTTTTCTGCATAGTCCATTGTGTTTCTTTTTTAAACGGTGTTTGTCATCCACAGATATAAGACCTGATATTTTTCCAAAGCAAAAAAATCAGTCTTAGTTGACTTATGCTTCTTTTAATAACTACACCCTGCTGTATTTTGAAGCCAGTGTTGTCTTATTTCATGCAACGAGTCCAAGACTATTGTCTCCAGTAATTTATGGAGTTATATAAAATAATCTCTGTCAGATTTCACTTTGAGGTGGTGGCATAACTCTGGATTTGATACCTCTAACTCTCTGTAACAGGGTAAAATATTTTTGTATATACTATTCACAATAAACGTAATCAGGGGCCAGTTGGGAAGTTAAGGAAACTTCCCTGTCTGACCATTTGGGGGGCACTCTGGCCATTACACTCCCACCACCAGAGATTTTTAACTGCTGGGCCCCAGGCCCCTTCACAAGAGACAGCTTCAGTGAGCCAGTAGGTGCCTTGCTTGCCTCCCAACTCACCCCCTCTCACAGTCAGACAACCTTTCCTGACCAGCTCCACCCTGGGTTTTCCATAGCAGAGTCTCAGTCCTCTGGCTCCTTTAAGTGATTTTGTCATGGCGCAGCAATAAAGTAGCTTGAGCCAGCTGTCTCCAGGGAGTGACCTTGGGCTTTTATTCCCTCTCAGTCTACGTGTGTGATAGTCCAGGATTTCCAGCTGAGCCATCTGCTCCTGCTGTGTCTCTGGGTGTCTGGTCACCTGCCTGGTGACACAGGTCCCTGTGTCCTTTGTTGTACAACGAGTTGGCACCAGGTCATGGTCTCTTGCCTCGAGTTCCCACCAGCCAGAGCTCTATCTGCAGCTCACACTGAGCTACCTGCACTTAAGGTATTCCTCAGCAATCACTAACCAGCAGCTGCAACCTCCATCCACTGTGTGAGAAACAGTAGAGACCAGAAGAAACCAGAAGCATCACTAAGAAGCATTTTAGTCTGCTTATGTCAACCTTTTTTATTGTAGTAAAAATCAAAGCATATCCCATTTGTTGTTTTGAATCCACAGGTTTGTATAGAGAAAGATATCAATTATCCTTTGTGATTGAACCCAGAATAAGAACAGAAGAATTTTCTGGTTCAGAGCAAGAATCCACCTAACTGAAGGAGATAATGAGGAAGACATAGAAACAAGGAAAACGTTTAACATCCTTTCCTAATTTTCTCATGGGCTCAAACTCTTTTCATTCAGGGTGTTTACTAAACCTGACATAGTATGGCTCATTGGCAAACTGCAGTGGATCTCTTTTGTAAGTACTTTTCCAATCATTCTTTACATACATTCAAGGCTCTTTTTTTCACAATGTCTTTTACTTTTATTCACACAAGTCTGCTGTCTCTTGGCTGGAGAATCAGCTGCTTCTGCTTGCTTTGAGCCCAGCTCCTAATGTTGCCTGAAAGATTACTTAATGCCATCTCAGGAAGGAGACATGTGAGGATTGCCCCTTGCTGATGACACAGGATGGAAAAATCTTGCCTAAAGTTCCAGCTGAGGGAAAAAAATCCAGCACTGCTCAACATCACTTGGAGAACCCTCGTGTTCATGAAGAACCTGGCCTTGACAATAGGCTTTTCCCATGGGGCAACACACTGCAGCCCAAAGGCCAACACTATGCCAATATCTGGCAGGGAGAATCCCCCGCTAATAACACAGCAGGGTACAAGGGGACTGCACCTGTCACTGCCTTTCCTCCCAATGGATATGGCCTGTACAACATGGTAGGAAATGCCTGGGAGTGGACATCTGCCTGGTGGGCTGGACATCATTCCCCAGATGAAGTTCACAACCCTAAAGGGCTGTCCTCGGGCACAGACAGAAAATGTGAAGGGTAGGAAAAATACTAGGAGCTACATAATTATGCAATGGTATGCTAGGGAGCTACAAACATACGAAAAATATATAAAGAGCAAAAATCTTTAGGCATTGCTAGTAGTTGTGGTTTTTCCTGTATTTTTATTGGAAAAATTAATCTTTCTCTTCACACTTTATGCCATTCATAATTTTTCAGTTGTCTTTTACGTCCCAACTCATCTCTTCCATATTGAGAAGCCCCAGCCAGCTCAATTATTCTTATATGAGAGACCACACATTTCATTGTGCTTGTCACCCTTCTCTGAGCCTGCACCAGTTCTAACACATCCTTTCTGAGATGAGGGGAGTAGAGTGCACATGATATCCAGCATGACGGCAAACGTGAATGTGTACAGGGCAAAATTCACCTTTGGTGTCCTATCTCCAAATGTATTAGAAGTTTGAACAGAAAATGCGCAATTTCCCTGAGAGACAAATGTGAAATAACCTGTCCTTTACCTGTTATCATTTATTCCTGACAAATTTTAGCTGTCAGGCATGAGATTTAAACAGGTTTACAGGTTTTTTTGTAGGACTAGTTACTGCAAATACTACTCTTACTAATAGTAAACATCTAATGTCATTGAGAATGTTTTCGATTTCTTGACAATAAGACTGTCCTGTTGGAGCCCCAGATTGACTTCTGTACTCTGCAGATACGATACAAAATAATGAATATAGTGACATTCCTAGTTTCTGGACACCTGGTCCATGTCCTTGAGTTCTTTGAACAAACTGGTGCAAAATTCCTAAATTCACCTATAATGTTAATCACTGCTAAATTAATTGTCTTTGATGCTGTACTGTTTCAAAAAACAGTCCAAAATCCTTTATGGAAGGTCAGCATTGGGTATGAAAGCACACTGAAATGAAAATATTAGAACAGTAGGGCAAGAGATACAAAGATCAAGGAACAGGGCCTCCTTAAAATAATTGTATCATTTTTTATTTCTGAGGTACTAGCTGTTTCAAGGACTGCTTGATGAAAAATAAACAAGACAACCTTCAGTCTCATGCTATGATTAGTCATTATCTCTACAAAAATGTGATATAATTCTGTCCAAAAAGCTGGAGTTATAGTTCACATATGTGTGAATTGACACAGGCAGGTGGCCAGAACAACCCCAAACCCACAACTGAAATGAAAAGAGTAAGTTTGTTTCATTAGCTTGCTAACTGGAGGATCCCGAAGCCGCACGTGGGCAGCAGAGACACTGCAGTGGGAATGCTGGCACTGTAAGGCACCGTCAGGCTCAGCCCAGCCCTGGCAGGCAGCGGGGCTGCTGTTTGCACCCATTTATCGAGGGCCCACGTGCATGGAGCCTACCAGCATGCTGTGATCTCTGTGCCTTTTCTGATCTCTGAGCTTTGGGCTCTCTCCCAAGACAGGGAGCTCAAGCATGTCCACGACAGGGCCCTCAAGTCTCTGCAAACACCTACGTTATCTCCACACTAATTCTACTTCTCAAAACAGACAGAGGATAAATAGCTGCATTTCCACTTCCAAGTAGGTTTCCATCACTGATATTCTCCAAGCCTTGCTATTCCCAGCTGCAAGGTCACTTGAACAATTCTGCCACCCTCTTCACTGTTCTTCCGCTTTTAGCCTTTTCCTCCCAACAACATAAAACTTCTCTTTTCTCAAAAGCCAGTTTAATTCTGACATCCACATGAAATGGAAACCTTCCCAACTTTCCTGTGAACTAAAAGACCTCCTGGATCTCAGCTGCTGAGTCACGCTCAGAAATCATAGGATCTGAAGTGGCAATCATAGCATCCCACTTCAAGTGCTGGTAGGTCACCCGCTCTCTCTTTGTAGCCTGTGGTGAGAAGTCCTGGAGGGCACAGGTAGTTCGGGTGACTCATGCTCTAAGCCCTCAGCTGTCTGTAAAGGGAGCCCAGGCCAAGTGACTCAGAGGTAAACATCTCTTCTGCACACATGGGCAGCTCGGGACCTGGACAGATCCAGGCTGCATGGCAGCACGCCTCGAGCCTCTGGCCTTCTGAACCTACCACAGGAGCCCAACTTGAAGCTGCTTTGCTCAAAAATCCATCAGTGTGCTGGAGAAGCACCTTGATGCCTCTTGTAGGCACAGATTGTGTCCGTAACAGCAAATGAAGCAGTGCCAGCCAGCACTGCAGGAACCCAAATGTTTGTACTGATAAGCTGTTGGAGACATTCATGGCATGCTTTTAACTCTAACTGGCACTTCCCCAAGTGTTTTCTTCAGGCAAATCCAACAGCCAGTACAAGGCAAGTACAGTTACTGAAAGGTTCAGCTAAGGGAACAATTACACTCTCTTCAGGATGAGGTAATAAATAATCTGAGCTTGCCTTAATGGCATAAAAGGATCCTGGATCTGCTTAATTTACAAGACAGTCATAGCAAGCTGGATCCCCAGACCTTGCCCTGGATTTGTTGAGGGCTCACTGAATCCATGATGCTTCAAAAGAAATATTTCAGGCTATTGACACTAATGCTTTCTGATGAAAGCTGGGTTTGTCAGATATCCTGGGATAGCGAGTGCCAGATCAGTCACTCTGATTCAGAAAAAAATTATTCTCATTTTTAAATGGGAAAACTGAAATTTATCTCACTTCTGAACCTGAAATTTGTCTTAATTTTGACTAAAGGGATCACTAATAATGATGTAGTTCAGTCTCTAGAGCTCACTCTAACCTTGGTCTTCTCTAGGATAGCCAGTAAAAGTGTCAGTCAACAGACAAATGTTCACAAGGAATGGAAATAAATTACTGAATCATTTAGGATTGCTTATTAAAACCATAATTTTCTATCACAATTGAACCTAGCTAAACTGAAACTAATACCTAAGACTAGTCTTCTTCATTTTAATTTACTCCAATCATTTCAACATCATTCAACATTTTCATCAGCTTAAAACTGCTTTATCTTAACTCTCTTTTCCCCACACTGAAATTTTCATCTAGCTTTGACCATATCAGTAAATCATCTCAATGTCTACTTATTCTGATGTTTATTCAGGTTTAGTTCTATATCAATTATTTCAGTCTTCAGGGATGTTTGAGCTGAGACTAAATTCAGCTTTTTAAAGGTCAATGCACAGCCACTCTACAAGTTATTCATACAGAATATTCACAGGAAATTAATTGCATAAATGCATTTACTTTTAGTAAATAATCAATTTTATACTGCTTTAAGAAATGTATGTTTGACATGAATATGTTTCTTGGCATATTAAACTGTTTTATAAATACTGGAAATCATAATTACTGGAGGTAAAATGACCATAATACAGATGGAGAAAATATGCCAAATAGAAAACTACTGTCTGTGAGTGAAATTTAATTACTCTCCAGAAGTCTCAATCCTAGCATTGTAGAAACCATGCAATCCCTTCTGAACACAACTAAAAATTGTAAAGTAAGTACTTTTCCCTTCTAATGGTAAAAATATTTTTATCCAACACTTCAGCTTGACTCCATCTTTGTGTATCAATTTCTTTAATCTTTGGTTTGTCACTGAATATTTATTAGGAAGAAAGGGAAAGGCTTTTAATTTGAAGCAGCACTGTGTGGTTATCTGTTACTAGCCTGCTTTCCCACAGAATAATTCTCAGGAGGAAAAGGGTTAAGAAGTCTTTGAAAGCACTTGACAGCACGCAGAAGGAAGGGTGAGAAAGCTGATGTTATACAGGGACTGTGAGAGCATTAGGGGAAGAGATGATACTGGATGAGGGCAGAAGGAGATAGTCAGCCCAAAGAAAAAAGAGGAAGAAATTTGCCTTGTCTGGGTAGTACTCCCTTCATCTGGGCATTTTACCTGTTCTTTCTTCAAGCACTAGGAAAATGTTTTCACTGAAAGTTTTCAATACTGCAGAAAATGCACTTACCCTGTGCTGAATGTACTACACCAGATTTGGGCAGAGACCGTGATCACAGAAGGCATTCCCCAGGCACTCTCCTCCCGTCACACAACTGTGCATTCCCCTACAGCCTCCGCTCACGCCGAGAGCCAAGATTGGTCACACCTGCTCACCAGAAGGACCAGGTTCCTGGGACACGGAGGTAAAGAGCTGTCCTATGTGCAAGTCCTGTGTTTGCAACTCAGCTGCACAAGGCATGACAGAACAACCCCTCTCCGCTGAGAAGACCTACAGCAAAGCTCAGCACCATGCCCTACATGGAGCATAAGCCATGCTCTCGCTCTTCCAGAACCAAAACCAGGATAACCTAATGGGAATAAGACCTGCTTTAAGAGGTCACCTCTAGGCAGCTTTCAGATGCTGATGGATGCATTCATAATGAAGAGCTTGCCTAGCAAGGAACAACAAATAAATTATTGGTATTTGTGACTTCAAAGGTACACACCACTCTGCTTTCTTGCAGTAGGTGCTAGAGCTCACTGTGTCATTGTGGCATTCTTATGCTATTCAGAGGTGGAAATAGAGGCATACCTGATTCTAATAAGTGACATTTGCTGCTAGGGTAGGAGGTTTTCACAGGATTATATGCAAAAATAAAACATTAAATAGGAGCCTTAGCTTCCTGACAGAATCCTTTCCTGGCAGGGTTGAGATTTCTTTTTTGTTATTGTGTGAGCTCAGCAGATTCAGCCTAAGCACAGCTCATCAGCTTTCTGTTTCTGCTGTCTCTGGGTAAGTATATGTCACAATCCGCTGAATACCTCAAAGTCATTTACCAGCCCCTTCTTAAATCAGTTCTGTAACAGGATTTCCACAGGTGATGCAAACTACATGCTGGCAACTTCATGTTATTAAGCTGCCTAAAAGTCCTGCCCTGGGCCAGGACAAAGGGTATCCATGTTTTGCTCCATGAGTTAAGTATTCGTACATGCTAGTCCCAGAGCCGGAATGCTGAAAGAAATTTTCTGTAGGCGGAAAGCATTTCACTCCAGAAGGCATCATCTGTGGGAATTGCAGAATTGCCTCAGGGATCACTCTGAAGTTTACAGAGCACACTCGTAGACTGACACATGTTGTGCCACCCCGAGCTGTCAGACACTGCCCTCCCCCTGCCTGCAGTCCCTATGGATGCTACCAGGACATTTGGCCTGGACCAAAATGCTTGGCCCTCTGCAGCCTGTTTCTTGTCAAGAGCATCACCAAATGAGTCAGAACTCTGGGGCTGTCTCCTTTCTGGCCAGGCAGGAAATACTGCTTTGAGTTTGTGACTGAAAAAGGTAAAACCCAGAGAAAGTGGTCAATGCAGCATGGAAAGAAACTTCCTCAGGCTGAGCAAGGAGCTCAGGCCTGGTGCCAGCTAAGGGGCTCAGCCCTACAGCTGCTGAAAGACCAAGGTCAGGGGTGGTATTTAGGCAGCAGTTCTCCAAAAGCAGCAAGGAGCTTGTGGGCTTGCAAGGTGCACCCTTCATTCAGTTGAAATCACAGAAACAGGAGCTTTCTCCAAAGGCAAGAAAGATGATAATCATCCATGTCCATCTCAATTTCTTTGAGAATTTAAACAGTTAAGCAGATTTAGCAAAATATATCAAGCCAAATTCCTAAAATGCCATATAACCCATAGATGAGAAAACTTTCTAGCAGAGCTTCATGACCCATGAAATGGAACTTTCTGGGCAAGAAGGCAACAGTTTCTGGCACAAAGTGGGGTCTGGGCATAGCCTGAGAATAATGGCAGGCTAGATGGGAGTAAACTCAGTCTTGAAATGCTAAAGAAGGAGAGATATGGATCAGGAAAGAGACAATAGAGGTTGATTTAACAGTTGGCCTTGACATAAACCTTCACCTGACTGGCCCTTTGTCAACAAGGATTAGTTCATGGATTTAGGAACAGTTGTGACTTCATTCTCTCAGACACATGTGCAGACTCTAGGACAGACCATTTAAATAACTGAGAGCAAAGCATGCTTTTACAAACATCATTTTTGATCAGTTTGTTTAACTGTTAAAAAACATTCTCTGTTTAATATTCTAGAGGACTTCCATGGGGGTCTGTAATGAAGAAATGGATAATGAAGAAATCCTGGGAAGTAAGTAGACTACTTGACTCTGTTTCTTTCCTAAAACATGGTCCTGAGTAAGACACTAGCTGAAGTCTCTAATAAAATAGCATTTTTATTTCCTAAAGGACCTGTAATTGAACTTAGCCCAGTTACTGCTGCTGGGCTGTAACTCACTGTTGTACAAACTTTTGACACATTTTATGCTCATTAAGTTTTCTTTAATTTCAAAGATGCCTATGGCATCTTTTCACACAAACAGGATAAATATATGGTAAATACGTAAAAGAAACAACTCAATTAGATTTATTTTAAGGGAATAATGTACATGATATTACTACATGGGCTTGATTTTGTTGTGTGGATGGGTAAAGTGCAAAACCACAGATACTCTCTGCTTTTACAAAATAGATTTTTCTTTGCTGCTGCTAAGAAGTCCCAATGTTGCTGACTTCAGTACTATAGCAATTACTCATCTCATCGTCCCAATAAACACTGAGCAAGCTTGGTCCTTAAATGCACTCCTCAAAGATATGAAACACATAATGCTATCAGTTGCACGTGATCAGGCAGGTGTTTAGTATGGACTTCAACAGCAGCTTGCATCTCTAGATGCAAGAAGTCTTTGATCTGTGTATCAAAGCACAGTGGTAATGAGTGCGCTCACTGAACTATACCTTGGTACTTCAGGTACATTTCCCTCCCCTGAATGTTGAAGCGATTAAACAGAACTTCAGCAGTACCACTAATTAGCAAATGCTGTGTCTGAGTCTCAGCATTTAACTCTATTTCATACTAGAGAGCGTCACCAACTCTGCTGTTGCACGCCGCAAGTTCTACTCATGGTCCATCCTGACGCACTAATGCTTGATGTGCTGCTTAGAGATGGGGTTAGAAAATGAGACAATCTCTTGTTGCACCATAGCTAACATCAGCAAGGACCACTGATAAGTCTGTGGGTACTTAACAATGCTGACAAAGCTGGCCAGAAGTGTCTTGTCTTTTCATGGCTCTCAGTTCCATTGCTTAACCACATCTGTATGGTTTATCAGTGCTGTGTGCCTGTCAGAGATGTTGCAGGAGGCTCTAGAGAGCAAACAAATTACGGACAAAGCATGAGATACAACTGTCATTGGTTTTGAAAATAAAATCTCTATTCTTTCTTCATTGTAATTCTGTCTCTTATTCCAGTGGAAAGTTAATTTTACACCTTACAAACACGCTTAATTATGTAAAAGATGATTTGGCAAAGTTAAGTACTCTGAATTCTGCAGAGATATTGACAATTTGCCTGAAAAGAAACAACATTGTTTTGTCAATGAGGCTTGTTTAGAGGGGTATATATATAAAAGTATTACTGATAAGATTTATCTATGGCAGCACTAGGAATTGGTTTGACGAGCAAAAACAATCAAACCGGTGTAGCATTCTTGACTTTAAGCTAAGACTCACAGTGTGTCCATGAGTGTGTTCTTCACTTACCCAATTTGATGCTATACTAATCTATCATTCTGCAATTCCATTCCAAAAATAAAGAGGATTTCTTTGATATTAGTATTTTCCATTTCCTCAATATTTGTCTTTGCTTCTTCAGTAGTCTCATTGCTTTTTAAGGTCAGAATGATTGTTCTGATGCAAAGGTTTCTTTCTGATATTTTTCCAGCCTAATGTCATAAACATTTAGAAGTTGCACATTTATCAGAAAGTGTTATTGTGCCTCTACCACTGTTTCTGCATCTCTGAAGTGTTACTCTGGAGTTCCTCAGCTTTGCTGCCTCCCTACCACTGAAAAGCCCCAGAGTGGTAACAATTTTAAAGGCAGCAGTATGTCAAATGCGAGCCTCTGGATCTTTAACATGAAAAAGTCTATGAGACACTTCCCACATACTGCTCTATGAACCTAACTTGCTCTTTTTAGTTTGTGCTGATGAAGGTTATTTCTGTAAGAAGGATATGCTGTAACTAGTGAAGATTTGTAGCTACAGTGCTGTTCTCTAGATTTCAAAAGATTTAAAACAAGAGGGTTTCTTCCTCCCACATTTGAAATCTATACTCAGTGAAACTGGCTGAGGCATAGAAATCATTAAAAAAACCCAATTTGTTACTGAATAGATAACAAGTGTCACCTGTTTCCAGAGAGGAGAAAAAGAATTGCGGAGAGCCTCTACTGTAAAACCGTAGTCCTGAAACAGAGCAAGAATGAAGGGGTTTGGGCTGTTTCCTGCCATTTCCAAATGCAGAACACTGCACACTGCATGCATTCCGTATGGAGATCCTCTGCTGCAAGTCAGCAAGAGACAATAACTTCACAAGACAAATAGCTGTCTCCATCCAAAGAATAATGGGTGCGCTGCTTCTAGAAGTATAGGTGTCCTGCATGTCCCAGAATGGCTTCTTAATATGATTCCTATTGCTCCTATTTCCAATACTGAAAATTAACCAGGGTGTTTGGAAATAGTGCTCCTATGTGAACTTTTAAAGGTGACTTTGTAAAGCCTGAATCTGTTGAATTTCGATTTCAGTAAAGCATGTAGGCAATTAACTTTCATGACAGAATTGTAGTTGCTCAAGACTAGTAGTGACAGAAAAAAAAAAAAAACAAAAACAAAAACGCAAAGATGCAAACGCAAAGCACTTATTCTCTGGATAAAAGTTTTCTTTTGAAATTTTAAAATGAGGAATCAAAGGTTCTTGTGGTGGTTTTTGAGCAATTTGTTTCTTAACAGAGGAATTTAATAACCATAGACAAACAGGATTAAGTACTTTAAGGGAGATTTGTCAGGGAAAAAAAAGAATATAACTTCTTGTGACACTTTCCACACATTCCAGATAAATTATTTCCTTCTGGAAAGAAATCATCAAAAAATTAGAAGTAGACAACATCTTTCTCAGGAACACTGAGACCTGCACTATAAATACAGAAAGGTATACAAGTATTAATTTCCTCAAAGAAGACAAATTCTTCCGCAAAGTTTCATCATTCTGACTGACTACAGGGCTAGGGCAGGAATAGCACGTTACAAACACATTTTTCAGGTAAAATCTTGACCCAATTCAAAAATCTTTCACTGTCTCCATTTAGGCTACAATTTCACTTTGGAATGGTTATATTTTATACTGAACTACCCCAAACCTTTACACTCATTTTTATTTTTAAGGATGCGCTACTGATAACCAGGTCAAATACCACATAAAATTTCTACTTATATAGAAATTATGATGATGTTGTTCTATAACTCATGTAGGATAATATAATCCCAGCTGCAAGATAAAGAAAATTAGAAAAGTAGATATATATGTATTTTATTCTTTAAGGATATGATAGCATTAAAATAAATCAATAAATAAATAAATAAATATGCATTTCAGACAATGGATAGTTAAACCAAGATTATGATGAGAAAACCTTTAAATAAGGCAGATTTCTGTGTAGTCTGCCTCTTATTCCTTTGCTTTCTAGTGAGACTACTAATAAACTAATGATATACCCATAAATTATATAAAATAACAAATGCACTATATATTATAAGAGAGCTATTTTATTGTTTGAGGTGACTACTGCAAACAGATCTCAGCTGCAAAAAACTCACTTTGAAATTGATTTACTGACCTCATTTTAAAAGTTGCATTAAAAAGATCTGCTTATCATTTGGATAGTGCAGCTCTAATAACAGCATATTTAAGGGTGGAACATCCAATATTCCAGTCAAATGAAATCACAGAATCACAGTGCTAACTAGGTTGGAAAAGTCCTTTGATATCATCAAGTCCAACCTATGACCTAACACCACCTCATCAACTAAACCATGGCACTAAATGGTTAGAAATGCGGAGATTGTGGAAAAATACAAAGGAAATCACTACAAATGACCTTAACACTTTAGCTCACAGTTTACGCTCAAAATCTTGCAATGAAACCCCCAACCTGCTAAAGTATTTGAAGGAAAAGACCCCCTAAAGCTTCGTGCAACTTGCCTGTAGAAGGGCTGTGAATAAATTAACAGCACAACCATTCCTAATTAGAGCTGAAATGTCAGGTTTAAAAAGTAAGAACATCTTCTCCTGCAGGTGGTGAAGTGACAGAACAGAAAAGCAATGTGAACAATATCTCAAACTGTCATTTCTGATTTAGCACTAAATGTAATTATGATGGTATGTTAAAAGAATATATCCGTGCCCAAAGACCTTGAGCAATTATATATTGAATAAAACTGCTTGATGAAATTTTGTCTGCCCCTTTGCACTACATTTAAGTTTTCTATGAATCCCTCCTCTTATATTACAAAAAAGTCCATTAATTTTATCAGTTTATTAGATATAATTGAGAGATATATTGAATGTAGAATACAACAGAAGAATATTCCCTGCTACTAAGCATTCAATGGGAATATTTCTTCAATCTTCAAATTCACTGAAATTCATTATTATTTCCTTTATATCAATGCAGCTATCAGAATTATTAAGAGGACCAAGTTTCTCTGAATGATACATTAATCCCAAGAATATATTCTTAGACCTGAAATTCTAACTGGTGAAATAATCTGAACAGGTCCTGATTTGTCTGTCTGGTAGTTAACCAAGAAGTTAACAACCATACCAGACTATCAGGAGTTCAGGTTTTATTTATGAGAAAAAGCCTAATACAACTGAATTATGATGAAACAAACTGAAGGAATTCATGATTCTGCCTTTAATGATGTGTATTGAAAGATGCAAGGTTACTTAGTCACCTCTTTGTTTGGTTTTTTTTTTAATCCAAAAAATGTGCAGGAGGGACCAGAAGTGCATTGTCACACTGTTGATTTCCTTCTAATTCAATAAGGAGCTGCCACCTGGTTTGTTTATTCGAAAGGTCAAAAGGCCAGAGGGGAAATTAGAAGGGATAGCAGTGCATAGCTGAATACTTAGTCATTAAGATGAAAGGTGATGTCACATTTTCACCACAGCTAAACAGAAAAACATACTTTTTTTTTTTTTTGTAAGACTAAAAATTGTCCATTCTGGTGATATTGCAAAACAATCCTTTTCCAGTGTGCTCATCCAAACTAGACAGCTGCGTTGTCCACTGAGGGCACTGTGCTTCACCCTGTGCTGAGTTTCTGTTATCTTGGCATGCTTGAGAAAGTGGCTTCTCCTGGAGGTAGAACTGTATCAAAGCATTGGGAGAAGTGATTTTGTAAGCCTTCCTCACAGAAAAACAAGACTAGTGCTGGCCAAAAGCTTTGGCAAACACTGGGTCATAAAATAAATGTAGCATGATGTCAGTCTGGATGGAAGGAGCTGGAAATTGTCCTCATTCCACATTTGGAAAATAGCTTCAGTGGAAGACTGTTGAGAAAAGGAGATATTTTGGAAATGTTGACTCACTCTGTTTTGACATTTCATTTAATGTCAACTTTTATTTTTGTTTTGAAATGGTATTTTTCTTTCCCAAGTTGCCTTTTTCTAAAGGGAAGGTTAAGAAACATTTCAACTGACATCTCCAAAGATGTGGTTGTTTGAGGTTCTTTCCCCAAACAGACTTCAAATTTACTTTTTTTTCCAACCAAAGCAAGAAGTATACCACATGATCAGGTTTAATTTAAAGGCTTAGAAAGCCAAAGCCTGTGGAGATCTTTGAATTATCACATCAGAGATTACTATAAGAGCACAACATTTTGTTATTAAAAAGAAAAAAAATCATAAAAGGGCTCCTCTCCTGTCTCTCATCTTTTCCTTCTCCCAAATCCCACTCATTTTCCTCCTTTATCTGGGGTCCATTTTCTCAGTTCTGTTTGTAAGCAGCAAGATCTGTCTCCAAGCAGCACTTTTGCTGATATCTTCTTCTTACAGTAAATCAATTAACTCCTTCCACGCATCTTTTCTGTGTTCTAAGGTCTTCTCTATCCTTACCATCATTTCAGCCTGGTGGAGGTCTGGATTCCAACTCTGCTGGACCCAGGTCAATTCCACAGCCTCTTTCTGAGTGACACCATGTCCCAGTTCAGCAAGATGTTAATGGTGAACAGTGAAAATAATTAAGCAATCCAAGCATTCATACACGTAACTAATGAGTCTAGGAGAAGGAGGAAGCCAACACTATGTTCTGAATGGGTTCTGTTAATGAAGAATGGTCTGACAGAAACAATCCTAATTGCACCATGGTATGTCTAATCTAATTATGTTAATAGTTTACTTGCACTCTAAATCATCTCTGTCAGCTCAGATATGGAAATCTAGTGATATCACACAGTGCTAGTGAAATCTAATGAGAACATCTCTCTTCCCTGAATGCTTGTTCTAGCTGAGCATGAGTGTTGCATTGCTCTGAATACTAGGCCGGCTGGGAATTCCTTGATGAAAATGCTCTTTGAGTATTTTCCTTGGGAAAGACCAGTTCATCACAGAAAAATGTTTACAGGAACATATTTCAGAGACTCCTCAGGTAGGTTCTAAGTTGTTTTTCCTTTGGGACTTGTAGTCAGTAGTACTTTGGAGTACTTCTAAGGCCAGGACCAAAAGATTACCATTTGCATAAGGAATATTCATCCCACACTGTTTATTTTTCTTATAAATATATTCTTAACACCAACTCTTAGAATAAGCCCTCACCAGCCAGGGCTGTTCTTCATTGTAGTAGATAGAGCAACCTCATTAAGGGACTGAAACAACACCTACTCTGCATCACTTAAAGTTGGTGGAGAGAAGGTGGATGCAGTACTTGAAAGATTCTGGAAGTCAAGTGATGCTGACAATTAGGAAAATTAACCCAAGAGCCTGAAAAGCTATAAACTATACCAGTGTTTGACTGCATGATATTGCAAACTGCTAGGCAGAAAATTATTCAGAAAATTTGAGAGTATTCTGAGCAATAAAAATGGTCAAGGAAAAAGGACGGATGGCTTTTTGACAGAAAACCAGACAGTCAGACCAGACAGACGCAGATGACCAGGTGCCATGCAACAAATGGTCGTGCTAATCTCAGCCCTTACAGGTGGACTATTACCAATTATTTAAAAAGCACATCATAAAGATGTGTTTAACTTCATTTAAGAAATCTAATTTTTAAATCAGTGTAGGCAAGCAAAAAAATGAAAATAAAAGCAAATTCCTTCAGCACATCATAAGAGGCAGGAAGATATTAGGCATCTCAAAGGTAAAATAAATTACAGCAATCACAGTATTCCTGCATTCTGTTCAAGTCATGTGTATTCAGAGCTGCATAACTAAAAGGTGTCATATCATACTGCAGCAGCTGACCCTGAAACATCCCAGAAACTGCTTAGATGTCTAGATAGTCAGCTAAGAAACTTCAGGTGAGAGACACCCCAGAAGTATGTCCAGTCCTGTCAGGTGTGTGGGGATTTCAGAGGTCTGTTTACCCTGACACACACACTCGAGGTACCATTTGGGAGCCTGCAGTGTATTCGAGCTGGTCTCCATGGCTGTGGATATCCCATACACCTCTATCACAGCTGTCAATCCCTTATGGAGGTGGTGGCCCTGGCATGTTGTACTAGGTACCTATATGAACAATGGATATAAATCCTCATAGCAAGCTGCAGGTCCCAGAAAGGCCAATCCTGGCTGGGATCACCAGGAAGGAGTCCCTTTAAAGACCCGCTTCTCCATCAGTCATTAAGGGAAGAAGGAAGCATGTACATAAAGTATTTCCATTTCTGAAATGAGTGGAAGGACTCTGAGACTGGAGGAATCAGTTGAGTTACCATCCTGAGATGCCTGCAGAGAAGCTGCATGCTCACAGAAAATCAGACTGATGACTATTCCTGTAGAATAGTAGAGCTGTAGGTGGCAGCTCTGCATTCACAGAAAATCAAACTGATGAATATTTCATCATAGACATAAACTCTGCTTTTGAGGTATGCATGGAGAACGTTACCAGTGTCTTAATAAGTGTAAGAAGCATTTTATGCTGACCTTGAAAAGAAGAGCTCTGAATGACATTCTTGTTGAGCCACAATCCAATTTGTCATTCCTTTTGCACCATTAACCCAGACTTCTCCCACTGACTGCCCTGTCTGTAGCAGAAACATCTGCCTACCAAGCAGCTGCACAGTCCCATCGTCTTCCTCACACCCTCTATAGTTGGTAGTGTCAGTCACCAGCAACCTGGGTGATCCTTCTGGAAAATTTCTGCCCAAGGCAGAATATCCAAGAAATGTTGCAAAACCACCACAAAAGTTTTTGGGCCACAGAAGCCTCAGTCACACCCAGCTGAATAGGAAGGGCTCCCTAGTTCCTGCATTTGGGTTGTGGGAGAAAATTACAGTGGAAAACTGCCTGCAGCCTAAATGCTTAAAATATTCAAACGTCCATTGTTATTGTCAGTTAACTGACCAAGATTTCCAGCAGTTGATTTTTTTGATCTGTTTCTATGAAAAGACCTAGATGATCACAACTTATTGTGTCAAAAACCAGGTTGTTTGAGAGGCATAGTGGAACATTTTGAACACCATCTTCTAAATCTAATTGTATAGAGACAGACAGTAAGTCACCCTTCAAGACAAAATTCTTAATGAGCAGTTTAACTGCTATCAGACAGGAAAGAAAATTCAAAAGCCAAACTTTGCTGAAAGACAGGCATTCAGTGACAGGATAGAAAGAATTCAGAAATACAATCCCGAGGTAGTGCCTAGCAGGCATATTCCATTAAAAATAAAATTTAATAAATAAATAAATAAATAAATAAATAAAAAAGAAAGAACAGTGAGAGTAGAAACAAACATGTAAACAAGAATCCTTCGTATCCTCTGAGGGGGACATATCGGAAAGAGAATTATTCTCTTCTCACTGCAGACTTTGTTTGCGATAGTTTTTCTTTCTCCAATCCTCAAAAATTTTGACAAACCCTTCCAAATAACTGCTGTAATTTAAGAAAATGAGAAGCTTTGTATATGTACTATATATGTACTTCCTAGCTTTATATATGTACTAATGTGTGCAGGTACATGCACAGGCATATATATGTACTTATACTGTTCACATCCTCAGTATTGTTATATCCACCAGGCTACCAAAATTTTCAGGGTGATGTTAGGGGCTCTCTGGAGCTGTATGTGGAGTCAGAAGGTATTTTGCTTAGGAGAGTGAACCATTCAAAGGTTTGACTGTACCACTTGTCTATACATATATATGTCTTCAAAATCTTTTCTGCTCAGATTGTGTATATCTAAAATATATCTAAAATATATCTAAAATATATCTAAAATATATTTTAGAGTTGAGGGAAAAAATGGCAATGGTGGGAGCATAAGAAAACCTTTCCGGGTTTAGAGCCTCTGTTTATTTGTCTACCTAATTTCCTTATCTCTGCACCTAAAACTAGTAAGTTGAGTAGATAGGATTTTTTAAAATGGGAATTCACATGAGGGGAAAACTCTTTGGACTCTCATTACTCTGTCATGAGGTAACCAACACTCATGAGTTCACATGTAACTCGGTTGCACAAAAACAAAATGTATTTTGCAGATGTAGGCCCTGATTCTGCAAAAAAAGGTACAGCTTTCCTCAGATAAAAAAATGGATCTCCACATGAGTTCAAAGGCAAATGGGCCCACATGTTTGCAGGACTGAAGTTTCACTTTCATCCTTAATAGTGATAGCCCAAACCTTTCTTCCAAACTTGTTTTATTTGGACTTTGGCCCTGTAAAAGATAGAGAAAATATCAGAAACTCTCTAGAAGGACTTTTCTCTCTAAATATCTGCTATAGCTGTTTTGAAAAAGAGAATCTATTCATTTCTGATAAGCACAAGGTCTTATTTGAAACTTATTTATGTCAACTGCTTTAACATTCTTCCCATTCATACAATAGATTTCAGTGATAATAGTGCCTCCATTTAAAGTTGATTGACAGTGGATAAGACCCACATTTTGGTTACTTATAATTTCACTAATACTAACCATTCATTTCAGCATTCCCCAGTCCTTCTGTTGTTTTTACTTCAGTTTAAAATTACTCAACTTTTCCACAGAACAAATCACTTCAAGTTTGTAACATTTTCTAGCCATTGTACTGAGAATTGTCAGAGCCTTCCTGCTGGGGCAAAGGCACTTGTAACACAGTGAAAGGAGAACTGTCCTTTACATCAAGGACAGGCATTTTCTTCTGATGCAAAAATTCATCCAAATGTTCATATTCTGGGTTCTCCCCAAGAAATAAAAAATATTTGCAGGGTGTTACTAAGACTAGGTCAGTAAACCTCAGCAGTTCCTTCTTCTGCACATTCCACCTTAATAGCACATCTCCTTCTCGGTCATGCATTTCTCCAGAGACTACAGGAATTTTACCTCACAGGGACTCTAAGAGGTACAGCCAAGGAAATCTCATAAAAACAGTCCATTAAGGAGTTCTTGAGTCAAGTCAAGACCCTCTTATTTGCCCCCAGTAGAGACAATAAATACTCCTATACTATTTTTCTAAAGGATTCCCTATGGGCAACAAGACTAATTCATGTTGTATAATAGTCTTTTGTTTCTAGGAAACCTGTCATGTATTGTAGGAGATGGAAGATGTATTGAATGAAAAGCAAAAACAGGTTAAAGGAGTAAAATGGTGTCCTAGATAACTTCCTTCTACCCAGATGCCTACTACAGATGCCAAATAAATAATTTATCATTAAAATGTTTGGTTGATAACTGTCTTCCTTAGATTTTAAGGCTCATTTTTTAGACACTTGAAATCTGGCTGTGGAAGTACTGTATGCTCAGCCTTGCAACTGAAACTAATCATAACTAAGTTCTTGGAATATAAAATATTTTTTAATGATAAATGCCCTGGAGAATGTAAAAAACCAAAAAAAAAAAGCACCAGGCTACAAAAACTCCTGTCACTTCTGAAGAACTACATGAAATATTAGTTTTATTGTTTCAATAACAAGAAAAGCATGGATTTTTTTTTAATTTCAAGGGGAACAATTCAAGAGACACTCAGAACATGAAAATTCTGTTTTAAATCATTACTCTTTAGATGTTAGAAAATTAGTTCAAGATTTCATAACTATTTGTTATAGGGTCTATAAATAGACCCTAGAAATGAGTTTCAGGGAATGACTAAATTTCTGAAAATATGAGTTGATAATCTGAGGCTCATTAAAATCTCTGTGTTGCAAACAGGCTCAATAGTGAAATAACCTCACTCACCCAATATTTGTTGAGGAACTGGAACCCAGTGTTTTTGTGGCAAAATCACTGACCTCTACTACTACTTCACTTCAAGAGAACTCAGTTATCTGAAGCAATAATAAGTTATTTTTTCCCTCTGTGGAACAGTCACCAGAAAGCAATATATTGCACTATTTCATTAAAAAAGGAGCCAATACACCACAGCACCCTAAAAGTATCACTGTAAACTGAAAAGTTCCGTTGGCCCAGAATATAAAACCGTAATTTCTTCCATAGAAAAAAAAAAATTTTTTTCCCACAGGAAATTTTTTGATTCTTTTTTTCTCCTCTGTCTCAGTCAGAAGAAAAAAAAAAATCAACAAACCTATTTCTTTTAGGTTTACCTGAATCTAAATATTTCAGTTGTCAAACTGAAATAAGCTACTATTTGTCGTCTTTAATATACTACCCATTTATCTATGTAATAAAGTCCCCAAGTCTGGCAGAGTTGTTTTCCTCCTGATGCAGTGGAGGGGAGGGGAGGGAAGGGAAGAGGAATCAGAATGTTTATAGATAATTGAATACTTAAATATGAGTACTTTAGAGGAAAAGACACACTTATTTGTGAGAAAGTTTTATTTGTTATGGAGTTGTATCATTTAGTCTATTGGAATTTTATAATTGGGTTTTATACTCAAAGGACAAATATTTCTTTGCTGGTGCTTTATTTAGCCAAGTATTAATTGAAAAGCCCATTAGGTTATTAGTTTATCAGTTTTTATTTAACGTGACAAAGAGCAGACTATAATTTATCTCTTCCTGAAGCTATAGGAAATATTGTTTTCTCCTGTAGGCATACTGTCAACACAAAAAATGCTTGTCATACAACAAAAATAGAGTATTTGGCAAGCACAAGACAGATCTGGTTTTGTTGGTATTTTAATTACATATTTTACAAAAAGTCCACCTTCATGAGTTTGGACTTTTCAAGTCCACCTTATAAATAACTCCACTGATGGAAATTACTCAGAGACCTACCTGACAGCAGGAACAGCCCACACCTCAGCTGCTACTCACCAGAACAGCTCACAGCTGAGGATGGGGACTAGCAAGGAACCTGAGGAGTGTGACAGAATGTTTCTCTAACACTTCCTATCCTCAGACCCTCTTGATCCAACTCTGTTTTATTACAGCAGCAAAAGAGCAGCATAAATGTGATACTTTTCCTCTTTAACAGGAATGTTTTGATTTACTGGAGGACTACTGGTGAAATCCAAAAAAAACAAAGCATAAGAAAATTTTACATTAATTTCAAGTCGTGGTACAGCAGAACTCTGCAGATGGCTGTGTCCATCTAGAAGATGAGTTTTCCATTTCAGACCGTGTTTTAGTCTTTTTTTAAGTGCAATTTTTAAAATAAGAAAAGGAGAGAGAAGGAAAGCATGTCTTTCCACAGGTACTGGCACTGAAGGAGCCCAGTTTCCTATGGATTTAGATGTTGCATAATTTTATATCTCAGAGGCTATCTATGCTGGAAGAAAAGTTCCAAGTTTTACACTGGAAACTTCGTCCTTTAGGGCATACATTGACTGCATCTTAGTTTTATGATACGATGAACTAATAGCATGACTTGGATACAGCAGGGATTGCAGATACAGTTATGCTTCTCTGCTCTTGGTACCTAAAGCAATGTGCATTCCTTCTCTATGCCCCTCATCAGATCTTTCCTCCCAGAATTTCCTGGAATCCTGTGACCTGAGTACTCATAATATAACAGATCCCTCAACTGAGCTACTTCTACAGACTTCCTCCTCCACTGGCTACACATTTTCACAAAGCTTTGAGAGTTTAATTACCTTTCAGGCTTCTACCTTTTTGCAAAATTTGGCTGAAGAAGACAGCTGTTAAAGGCTGGGAAAGCTGGAGGAAAGGGAAAGGTACTGGTTACACTACCAGACATGAAAAGTGCATTTAAAAGAAAAAAAGCAAACCAAACAAAAAATTCCAGCTAAGCCCCACACATGATATGTTTCATGAAAGCTGCAATGTGTAAACCAAAGAGGTAAATGGGATGCTTTGCCATATATTATCAGATAACGTGCAGAAACAAACAAATGGATAATTCATTACAAACTGCAATGATTAACATGTTTTCAAATTCATATTGCTTTTTCTTATTGCTGTAAAGAGATTGCTTTGTTTAAATGCATGAACTGTAGCTTCACAAAGAGTACTAAATAATTTTAGCCACATCTCAACATTAGAAGAGTCAAAATTTCCCCTCGGAACGGCTCCTTGCTGAACTCAAGTTGACCTAAACCAATAGAGAACATTATTTGCATGTTCCTAGAAGATGTAGTAGGTGATGAAATTCCTACACTTACTTTCAGGCACAGGCATGGAAAACTTTATTTAAACTACTGGTCATTATGGTTTAGTTTCACTTAAAACACATAATTGTATTACAATATACATTTTTATTAGGGGGTACTGCAGACAAAAGTAATGATTTATAGATGGACCAGGGCATAGACACTGAGGCTTTCAGATGCTATCAGGGCTCTATGATAATAAATACGTTGGTGTAAAAGCATAGACCTTCTAGTGTCCTTTTGACCTTATTAAAGGTCCTTCCCCAAATCAGTGTCACAAAAAATAAATATTCTCTCTGAAACATCTATATGTATTCCTAAAAGATACACCAGGACTTTTGTAAGTGGTCGTTGACAGCTGCTGGTTTACAGGTCATAAGATGTTCCTCTGTCTGCTACAGCNTTTTTTTTTTTTTTTTAGGTAATCCCAATTTAAATTTTTCAATATAAGCAGTATTTACCTCTTTTTTGCTCAATCCTGGGTACTGAAAATGCACCCTCTGCCTAAGTATAGCTTCTGCCTTTTCTTTTTTAAAGTGTTTTTCTGTGCACCTTAAATCTTCAGCTTTTCCCCTCTCAAAAACAACTAAAGAAAAAATCTTTTTTCCCCCCATCTCCACACCTCTCAACAGCAATGCAACTAATTAAGGACAAAAAAAGTCTTTTCCAGTTTCCAAAGGTGGATAAAACCAGACTCAACGGATAATTACCTCCTCTCTGAGCTTTCACTGATCAAAGCTAAACTTTTGCTCAAAGAAAGTTTCCTTCAGAAAATACTGAGTCCTGGCTGGTTCCAAATTATACTGTTAAATAAATAAAAGAGATTAAATCAGGCTGCCATCTAAACTGTACTAAATATTTTTTCCAGCATGAAGAATCTCATAGGAGGGAAGCTGGGCCTATACTCCAGTCTCAGAAAGGTTTCTCAATTACTAGTTAGTTGAAATTGTTCAATGTTTGATGATCTCTTACCATTATCATGAACTTTGCTAAAATAAGACTGCTCAAGTGCTGTCTGGTGAACCTTTCCCAAGAAGCATGTATAAGATTACTGCCATAAACTATTTATCAGGCTGCATCTTAAATCCATACAAAAACTAAAGCCACAACAAGAGCTCTTGGGATAGATTTATTGTTAAATGTACCTTCATCAGACTTTGCAAGTTAGCTGAAATCCAAATACTTCCTGGCACCTTGCTCAGTTTTATAGAAATCTGCCAAAAGCTTAGAAAATTGAGTGACTTTTCACTGACAGATTGCTTAGTGTCATGTCAGGTACTGAAATCTGAAAATGCTTACAGAAAGCCAAGATTCCCAGCCTCATTCTCTTCAGACAAGAACTCCACATTTCTACTTTTCTTTTAGAACTGAAGCAGCATCAGTGCTTAAAATCTCAGTCTCCATGAAATGGACTTAAGCAGTGACCTTCATTTGATATATCAGTGCCCAAAGCAGGGTATCAGCCTGGTATTTACGTTTTCAGCCTCCCCCCAGTTCCCACAGCAGACTCACCCTTGAAAAGTACTGTTTTCCAGAAAGCTCTTTCAGGCAAGGCCCCTTGGGCACTCACTTCTAGAAACAGATATGAAAAATAGAGTTACTAATCCCATATAGTTTCTCCCACCTTGGCTGTGCCTTTCCCTCCTCCTTCTTCGCTGTGTTCATCAGTTGGTGGGGACACTTTGCGTTTCAGCCTGTTCTTTACCCCAAAATTACAGATTTTTTCGACTTCACAATGACAAGTTTAACAGACAGCAGCTACAAAGCATGATTTCTCACCTGGAACCATGGTCCTCACCATTTGAGATCCCTCTGGCACAGCTGTTGGCCTTGTGGTTGAATTCTGCCACCACTCCTCACTTAGCTAAATGAATGTTATTCAAAGGTTTTGCAAAGCACTGGAAATTTATTTGTAGGACCAGAAACATAAGTGTCTTTCCAAGCATATCACCACCTGCAAAACAGTCCCTTCCTTTGTATCACTGAGGAACACTAGGCTGATTCCCAGGACCTTAAGATGCATCATAAAATTACAGAATCATAGAATTTTTTTGGCTGGAAAAGACCTTTAAGACCTTTAAGATGTTTCACCCAGCACTGCCGTGTGCACCACGACATTATGTCCCCAAATACCACATCTACCTCTAGCAATGGGGATTCCACCACTTCCTTGAGCAGCCCATTCCAATGCTCAACAACCCTTTCAGGGAATACTTTTGTGCTTATATCCAACCTAAACCTCCCCTGGCGCAACTTGAGGTAATGTCCTCTCATCCTATTGCTTGTTACCTGGGAGAAGAGACCAACCCCCACATGGCTACAACAATCTCTCATGTAGTTGTAGAGACCAATGAAGTCTCCCTGAGCCTCCTTTTCTCCAGGCTAAACCACCCCAGCACCCACATCCTCATCCCCAAGCCTGTAGCATTGCACTGGGTCCTGACAATCATCTGAGGATAGTGGAACAGGATTTTATTTTGTTTCTTTTTTCTGGTTTAGAAGTTGATTTCTTGTAGCTCTGCAAAAAAATTCTTGGCATGAAATTATGCAAAATAATCATTTATGTACCTAGAGCTGGTTTCATCCCAAAATTTGAAGTATAAAAACTGGATTAATGTAACTGCAACGTTTCTGCCAGGAACATAATGGAAGGAACGGGTTCAAATTTGAAAGAGTTGCTAATGAGACATTGATTAAAAACCTCATCCATAATGCTGGAAAAACTCAATGAAACATCCTGATGCTCAAAAAGCTAATCTAACATGAATCATCTGGCTTAACAAACCACATTACTTTAAAGAGAGGAAAGAAAAACACCAAAATTGTAGGTAACCAGGGAATGCATCCACTGTGCATAGAAAAACACATTATGCCATACCAAAATTATAACAATTTTACAGTCCTGTCTTAGGGATGCAATTGTTAAGGCCAGCTCACTGCTTTCCTTTCATGTAAAAATGGCTCCTGCACTCTTGAGGGGCAACCCTAAGCTGTCCTGCCCTGCCTGGGTCACTGTGCTCCTCTCAGCTGAGCTAGTAACTCTTATTAGGCACCACTTGCCACTGAATGCTCTGGTTAATCTTTTCAGCTTTTCTCATTTTAGTTTTTAGCAAAAGTACATGAAACATTGACAACCACCACAGTGTCCTCACTTAACCTGCAGGCCATTAACATGTCTTTCTGTTTGTTGGCTGACAATAAGCCCCTAAGTAGCTTTTCTTGCTTCAAACAGTTTAATTAAACATACTTATGCAAACCCTTCAAACAGTTCTTCATTTTTCAAACTGCTCTTTCTGTATTGCAGAGATGGATGATGTACAGGTTAGAACATCCACTTCTTTCCATCAGGAACAGTTTCAGGACTGTGCCCAGCTTCATTATATTTGTTACTTCTCCCTGGAAGAAAAGGCATTTCTCATTTGGTAACTCCATTCTTCCCTGGACTACAGAAGACCTGGTTTTGCTTTGACTTAAAGCCTTAGTTACCAATCTTTCACATCAAATACGTGCACAAACAGACATAAAAGTATTCAGCAAGTTGTCTGAATATCACTTTGAAGAGCATTTTAGTCTGGTGCAATTTCCCCACCTGAGGATATAATTATTCAGTGGCTGGTAGGTCAGCAAGTCCTTTAATCAGTACATGTCATTTCAGAAGAGGTACCAGCTGGTGCAATTTTCACAACACATGAAATATAAAAATGAATAAATGAGATTATGGCAAAGAAAAAGAGAGAAGACATTAAACAATGAAAAAAAAAACCCAAAACAAAAACCACACAATAAAAGAAACTGAGGGGTCAGAAGCCTTTCTTCCAGTACTCAGCACTTAAAAAAAGGGCTAAAAAATCCTCCTGCCAGAGAAGAGTTTTCACACTAGGGAATTGCATTTGTGGTATGATCAGCTCTGAATGCAAGTAAAACACAGGAATGACAAGTCTGAAGAAGAAGGAATTATTTTTAAGTGAAACATCTGTGATTAATAAACTGTTGAGATACTGAAGGTTTTGTTCTTAACAAAGGCCAGAGCCTGACTGCTACAGATACAGCAGATAATAAACTAAATTCATGCCACAAGAAAAAAATCTCTAATTTCACAAAAATTACATCAGAACTTCCAGAGTCACAACAAGACAGGGAGACAAGGAAATAGAGGTTTTGTGCAGAGGAGCACTGCATAAGCTTCACTCCATGGGGTTAGGACACCATAGACTGTAAGGGTAAGATCTGCACATACCCCTGGAGGAAGGGCACAAGCACAGCACCGCTTTGCTTCTCTTCCACTTGTAACAGTCTGTTAATTCTCTGGATGAAAAAAAAGAAAAAAAAGAAAAAAGACTACCTGTCCTGGTTTCAGATGGCAATAGCTGAGGCAAATAGCACAGACAAAGCTGCACCTAAGCCCTGCCCAGCCCTCTGACCTGCTCACAGCACACTGCACTGCAGTCTGCCCCAGGCAGCTGGGGAGGCTGCAGCATCCTTCAGCATCCTTCACCTGGGTGCTGGCTGCATGTTCAGCTGACTGTCCTGCCAGCAGAAGGAGGTTACACCCACGTGCAGATCAAGGCACAGCTCCAGGCTCATGCTCCCACAGACAGCCCAGCTCCAGAGGGATGCCAGGAGCTTTGGCAGCACATGCTGCCAGCCAGGCCATCTTCTCTTCCTCTGGGGGAGGGTGGGAGCTGTCAGACAAAATGCGCTGATTTGGAAATTAATGATTCACCTGCCAAGCCAATAACTCAGCTGTGCTCTCCTCTGCCAATGCTCTCCAGAGGAGCACAAAAGGGCCAGTGGCTTTGTCAGCATTATGGCAAAGGAAGTTTCTTACATGTCTAAAGAATTTCTTCCACTGTCTTCGAAAATGCAGGTAATGCATATCTAAGTTAAGGTGATGAGTTAGGGGTTACTGTAGGAAGAGCAGAGTTACTGTACAGGAGTACACACAATCTTAGATGAAACTTTGCACTTTCAAGGTGCTTTGACTTTTTTTGAACATTTGCTTTGTTGTTTCCTCAGATCTCACTACTGCAGAAAGCAATTTGCTTTTCTTTTTCAAAAGCTAATGTTGAATCAATAACTATCTTCTGCCAGCAGCGTCTTTTACTAGATATTGCGCTGAATAGGCCTTGAGCAAAAGGTGCCACAGCTTTCACATGAAAGCAACTTAAGTAACAAGAATGTTCAAAATCAGGTTATTCCTCTATTTGTCATTAACCTCCAGTTTGATCTGAGGAATAAAGAATATTTTTTAAAAGGAGCTCAGAGAATTAGAGGGGATTTTTTCCTTGACTTAAGATAAAGTGTTTAGCTCAAACACATTTAGGGAATGCATGGAGGCAGCAAAATATGTGATATATGGATAAATCAATAGTATAGAATAAAATCTAAGGAAAGAAAGGAAAGACATCCCATGGAAGAAATGGAACAACAGAAGACAGGGTGCCTGGAGACACCATACCACAGCCACAGTACCACCAGGGGACACAGAACTAAGTCAAAGTAGGTTCATGGGACACCAGGCTTCAGCCTGTCATTGGTAGACAGATGAAGACCTTTTCCACTGAATGTATTTCAGTCACAAAGAGTAGTACTCCTTGCAAGCACAGGGCATAGGCTTCTTTAAAAAAAAGATGAAAAATCTAGTGTCAAAACTGAGTTGCCACATGAAGAAGGAAAATTTCCTTTGGAATATTAGTTGCTGCCCATGTAAAATAGAAACTTAAAAGATGGCATCCTACCCAGTGTCAGGTTACAAAATAATCCAAAATGGCAGGCCAGATGTGGAGGTGCCACAGTTATTGAACAAAAATTAACAAGGTGAGGTATTAACACGGTAAAGACTGTGGTCAAAATTGTTTTGTTCTAGGTGACTGCAGTAATTTATCTCTCTGGAAAGGCTTGTTTTTCAGAGATGTGAGCACCCCTATGCCCATCAACTTGAAGACTCAACCCTCATTTATGCTGCCAGTGCCAGACCTCACACTCCAGTTCTCAGTAACTCAGACTGTAAGTATTAGACTCTGAAGAGAACAAACCAACCAGGAAATGAAAACAATCTGTGCTAATGAAATCATTACATGTAAGATCATGAACTACAATACCATCCAAAACTCACACTTTCTCTTATTTATAGATTTAAATAGGTGTCCAACCTACAGATTTGCTAATTATTTTATCATGAGGAATCCCATTTTACCCAGCTCCCTGCCAAAATACAATAGATTTTCACACAAAATAATCACTTACTTTTTCTTTGTTACATTTGTTTCATTGTTACAGTTTGGATTGCCTCAATGAAAATACCTAAAGTAACCAAACAATTTAAAAATGTTTCAGAGATAACATTTGTGTTCTTGGAAAGTGCTAACTTAAAGGCAAGTAGATTTTTAGTTATTTTAAAAGCCTTCAATTCTATAGATAGATTGAAAGAAGTTCATAAGGGTTCTGTTACTGAATGTGTCTTTTACTCAGTAGAAGAAAATTCACCGAAGCTTGCTACAAGCAGTAGCATTTCAACCAGCTGATTAACTTCTGATACTAAAAAAAAATACCGTGGAGCCTGACCCAAAATAACACAAGTATGGTAGGCAAGACCTGACATCTCAAGGATCTGAAATGACATATTTTTGAATCTTAGTTTAGAGACAGGCCTGGCTTGCAAGAAGTTTTTGTATGAGAACTGCGCAGTTCCAAATATTATCAGAAGTTCCCCTGTACAGGCTAATAAGGAAAAAGGGATAAGAGGCAGTTGAGTAATTAACAACCCACATCTAATGGCAGAAGCTGTTTGCAGTGTGCAACAGGTACTTAAGCTCTGCTGATCGTGCTCCAGTCAATGCAGTCACTGGAAGTCCCTGCCCACGCAGCTCATGAAGTTAAGAGCTCTCTCTCATCTTCTCTGACTGTACTGATTTCACCTTCAGTGACTACACTCAGAGCAGAGACCCCTGGCTCACCTGCAGATACCTCCACAGACCACCTCAGTGTACACCTTCCATTTGTGAGCTGAATCCCACCTCAAGTCTCCCTTCTCCAACCATGGTATTTTGTTCTCAAGCTGTGACATTTTGCAGCTGGACAAAGATGAAGCTCTCATAAATAGGGTTCTTACTATCTGCTTCCCATATCTCATCTTTATGTGTTCCCTAACTTTTCTTCTCCAGAGCCATCAGGCTGGTACTCTCCTCGAGCAACATACTGACTTCCTAAATAAGTCATGACCCTTCTCTACACTGCCTGAAAATGTGAAGTGCTGCACTATGTGGCAGAATAGGCAATGCTATCTGCCTCATAGAAAGGTGTCTTTCAAATCATGTTCGCCTTAAAGTGGGATTTCTCCTCTTTTAAATGAGAAAACCTAGCAGGAGAGTTTAAAAAACATTTAGTACCCAGCCTCATCACCATCTGGTCAGATTTGATTATTATACAATTGAGCAATCTCCTGCTAGCTGCACCACAGGGGAATTTCTTAAAAGGCTGCTGTTTACCATTTATAACTGTAGCAGGGAATAAGTGGAATATATGACTAGCAGTTTGTGCCAAAAGAACGGGCTTGCTTTGGTTTAGAGACACTGATTATTTCACATGTAAATCAACAGATTGGTGTAGATAAAATAATTTACAGGAAGAAAAACAGCAGGTCTGCAAAGTGCCATTGAGGCTCCTGAACCAAGCAGAACATTTACACCTGCACTATAAACTGATCACAAGAGCTCCCAATGCCAACGTATGTGAAAAATGGTTCCCTTTAAGAGAACAGATGCTTCATTGTTAATAGGAGTTTCACACATAAAAAATTAAAAGTTGTGAAAGACTGCCTGTTCAGCCCCATATACTCACAATGAATATTAGAAGCTCTTAATTAAGCTCCATCCCATCACCATCAAAACTGATTATTGTGGGAAGCAGAAGTTGCAAGAACACAAAAATAGGACAATGTTTGATCACTAAAGTAAGAATACTCTGAGTAACCATTTGGGGAGAAAACATCTACAGACCCTTTCTTTCACACATGGATAAATAAGAAAAAGAACAACTGTGAATGTCATGCATCTGGAATGAAACAGCCATTGGCTACATACAGACCAAAAATGAGAAGCAAAACACAATGTGCTCGTCACAAACACAGAAAATCTGAGTGAGCTGTGATGCCACTATCACAGCATAATAATAAACAGATATTATCTGCCCTAGAGAATTATTTATACCTTTTTATTAAATGAATTATGGTTCATTTGGGATTGGTTGTTTTGCTCTGACAGTTTTAATAGATTCTGAGCCCTGTATTTTCAAGTTTTAAACTTTTTAAAATACACTTTGTTGCCACTCAGAATCACACAAAGGAAAGGTGGTTCCTTTCCTGCTCTGGGAGAATAACCTGGGCCAAAGACACCATCTAAGTAACCTTCTTGTTCCCTCTCACTTCTACAATCTTCTTAGCTAGAAACCTTATTGTGATTTTTGGTTATGGTTGCACAAAGACCTTGCTTTTACCTGCCAAGTTAATAATTTAACTGTTTCTCAAATAGCCAAAGCAAGGCTAATCAGATAAAATTCTAATGGTTTATAACAAATCAAAGCCACCTATATCACAAGTTCATATGCAATATTATGTTGAATTATTCTCTTCATAGTTTCAGAGAACTATGATAAGCCCCAGGACCAGATGTAACTGCAAACAGTATGGTAGAAACTAAATTACTTCTTATTCGTGCTACAATTCCCTTGCTAAAATGCCAGGGAACACAGAACCTTAGTCAGAAACCTAAAAGTGCTGCCAAGTATTTAAGTTGTTTTTTTCAAATTGTGTTGCCATTTCTACCAGTTCTAGATTTCATTGTAATGAAATTACTCAGATCTTCACGTGGTCAGGCACACAACCAGGCCAGTTGTCATATACGAATGACATTAGTAAATTTTGGGGGCATAAGCTTCTGTCGTGGGAGTAAATTCTGGGACACTAGAAGCTAGAGAGCAGGTGGACACAACAGTCCTTCCTAAACTCCATTTCCAAAGGTAGGAGAAATTATGCTGTTAGGAATGGTCACGACAACGTTCACATTTTTCCAGATTAATATCAATTCATGGGTAGTATGGTGGAGTGTTTTGGGTTTTTTCTCATCTCATACCAGTGGTCTACATGCCAGTTTTGAAAAGAGCAAATTCGGTAATTGCTATTAACATAATTCGCTGATTCTGGGACAGTTTCAGGGCAATGGGCATCTGAAGAAGTAAGCAATACTAAGCACTGTCTCATTTCTTCCTGTCTTTTGTAATGGGAAAGAAAAAAATCTCAAATGCCAAAACACCTGGAATACTTACTAGTGCATCAATTCCTAAACCTATCCAAGCCTTACTTGTTTTTTCTTTTTCCTCTGGAGACAGCAGCAATGGCCCTTCCTGTAAGAACAAGACTGTTCTGTGGCACAGCTCTGGGAATACCTGCTTCAGTATCCTGTCTCCCATGATGTCCAGTATCAGAGGTCAAGAATATGACACACATAACGACACCACTGAGGTGTCCCCACAGCTTTCACGCTCTGTGACTGAGGGAATCACAACAGGTATCTCTCTGTGTTTAGCAGCATCAGGAAAATTATGTCTCGTGTCTGTTGGTCTCTGCCTCTTAACCTGCCTGAATTTCCCTCATCCACATCTATCAAAAAGGGATTAAGGAAACAGTTCCTTGAAAAAGCCCTTCCTTTTGTTCTTACACAGCTGCTTGCTAAGTTCATTTGCTGCCTCTTTGGCAACTGTATTATGGAGACAAAGTGAATAGCTTTTCCTTACTCAGTTTTTGATGCAACTTGGTTACAGCACAGAGCCAGCAGGTTGTTCTGTTGTACTGCTAAGGCTAGCCCTGAGATCCTCTCAGACTGTCAAAATGAATGGGAAACTGAATTTCAGTCCCTGACAAAAATAAAGGAGCTAAAACCTGGACAGGAAAGGAAAAGAAAGACTGTGCGTATCAGGAAAACTGGACTCTGAGTAGGCATGAAAAGCTGTTCAGCTATCCAGGTAATATTTGTACAGCCTTTTTAAAAGATGTACCAGAAAACAGACCTAAAAGTCTTATCCCTGTTTGAAAAAAAACCCTGCAAATACTGAGGGTTGATATCAAAATTCTCAGGTTACCAGCAAAAAAAAAAAAAAAAAAAAAAAAAAAAAAAAAAAAAAATCACAGCAATCAAAATGTCTTATCCTACAAAAACTGTGAAAGAAAAGCAAACAGCAAAGCTTCTCTTGCATCTTATCATGTGAATTTTCTCAGATAACATTCTCATCTGAAAACAATTTGAAATAGTATTTACAGCAGCTTCTCAGCCGGCACAAGATTTAGGGTTTGACAAATTGTATAGCAGTAGCATATTCTGACTAAAGCATTTCTGCACACATTAAATGATTTCTCAGTGCATACCTTCAGAAAATGATGGAATGCCTGAGCTAAAGACTAATCTTTCACTATTTTCTCTTCATTTAAAACAGATCTTCATACTAAAGATCGTGAAAGAATCTCAACCAATGAGACATTTTCTGCATAATATGAAACCCTGTGAAAAATACCTTCAAAGATTTATAGGTGCTTGTTAGTGATAAGCATGTAATTTTTTTTTTAATTTAAGTATTCTAAGCTACTGTCCAGTTGCATAAACTGGAAAAATAATAGAAAAATCGTTGTAAGAGTTTCTCTTCACTGTGCTTTGTAATTTTTAGTGCATGAATTCTCAAGGCTTTTTGTCCCCTTGGATGCACCCAAATATTCACAAGATACCAGAAAGACATACTAATTTTGAAAAAAAAGTTAGGTCAGGTGGCATACATGTTAAACATAAACACTCATCTACATTTTAACCTATGGTCTCTTCACTGAGCTGACACATCTGTCCTCTTCATAGTCCTTGAGAAGAACATTCAGACATGCTTCTGAGAAGACATCAAAACCCAGCAATGTCTTGAGGTTCAGGAAGATTAGTTCTCAGAATCATTTTAATCAGGTCAGAAACTTGAAATCTAATGCAATTTGAAGTGGATTTTACAGAGGAGAGAAGGCACAAAGTTGCCTGGTCAAGGCAGAGTTAGGAATTAATGTAACATATGTGTATATTTTAGGTTGCAGAGGTATCCACTATACAGCAGTTCCAGGCCCTGGAGTGTTCTGTAACTACACGGTGGTGCAGGGACCTCGTTGGAGTACACCATACCTCCACTCCCTTCCATCCCTTTTAAATCAGGCCTTTTCTGCTATTCCTTTTGACCTTACGTGAGAAAGCAGCATGCTGGGCATGAAGTAAAAAAATCTTGAGCTATTGTGTTAAAAAATGTACATGTTGGCAAGGCAACAGCAAGGAGGCTGGTGCAGCCAAAAGCTGCACGAACTCCCAGCATGTTGAAAATTTGTCAGTCTCGTTCTACCTACAGCCATCACCCAGAGGAGAGAGTCAGGGCTCTGCTAAAAGAGGGGGAAAAGAGGGAAGACATCAGGCAGCATGGCTGAGCCCTTCAGAAGGGGACCAGCACTATGAAGGGGACACCCACAGTCAGCGGTTGTCAACTGCAGTATTTGCAGAGAACATGCACCTAATTTCCAGCCAGGGAGGTTTGGTACCTCAACCCGCCAGACTACTCCCCACAGGGAAATTGTGAACTGGAGAGACAACCTAATGGCAGATGGGCAGGAAAGACCAAAGTACTCAGTGCTTCCCAGTCTCTGCATGTACCAGCATGGTTTCAGGACAGAGACAGCCAGCACTGAGAGAGCAACAGGTGACAGAATACTTACATAAGCAGGATGAGCTCCAAACCAGAATGTCATATGAGACACACTCAACAGCACTAATATGATGTGATTGCAAACTGACTGTTTATTTTTTGTGAAAAATCTTGACAATTATAGGAAGTTAACAGATAATTATCCCGGTCCTATTTTTTTTCCATATAAACTCTATAGGTATTTTCTGAAAAGACACTATTGAACTGATAATATTTTGAATATATGTTTATATTTCATAAAATAAAATTGGTGGCATTTTTAAAGTCTGTAGTTCCCACATTATCCTTAATCAATGAATTAGTTCTCAACAATAGAAAGACTTTCTAACAGCTCCAAGACGTCATAAAGACTTTATTTCCTTAAATGAATAGTTAAGATATCTAAAATAAATCTGTATGTTTCTTTTTAAGTTTTTTATCATTTTACTAGACAGCAAATACTGGGCTGTTGTTGGATTTACTTTGCTTGACTTTTGAGCTACTTTACAGGAATATCTGCCTGTGGATTTTCAACTCATAGCTGGTCTTTACCCTAATCACATTCAACTAAAGAGGATCAGAATTTTTTGCAATCATCTTGGCTTACTGAATTTTGATGATTTGCAGGAGAAAGGACCATGAATTCTCCTAGCTAATTTATCAACGCTGCTCTACCTGTTCTGTCACCATCAGCCCCAGCTGGGGCAGCTCTAGTCAGTCATGTTCTAATTTGAATGCAATTTCGTAACATAGAACAGCTTTCTTGCCTCCTCAAGGACCTTTTCTGGTTCTCCTTCTGGTAGTATATGAACTACTACTACACATGGGATTTGCAGTTTAGAATACAGATTTGGCCACTAAAGTCAATATATTTCCTTTTTCTTTCCTCCAAGTTCTCTTTCCGAAGTGGTGACGGCTCCTTCACAGTTCATCACCGTGCCTGTGAAATGACAATTGTTTGTCTCTTATATACATCATCTTCTGTCTGTACGTTGACTTTCTAGGTCAATTGTGTCACTTGACCATGTGCTCATCTGGCACTGTGAAATTCCTTCCCAGCTCCTTGCTGTCAACTTTTTCTTTTTCATTAGCAACCATTATTATATCCACTTTGCATACCAGGTTTGGTTTATATTTTAGGGCACCTAGTTTTTATAGGCCACCCAGAGAGGCTTTTGTAGTAACATCACATGTTAATCAAAGCACTGACACATTGTTACCACCAGTAGGCATTTGCAGCTAGATTATCCAGGTCTATACTTTGAAACAAATTTTTTTGTAGAAAAGGAAAAAAAACCGAGTCTAGTGGAAGGGGCATTGGAGCTAAATAGTCTTTAAGGTCCCTTATTCCGATCCAGCCCGTTCTATGATTATATGATAAAATAATCAACAATGTTTGGCTGAAGCATTTTGTAATGCCCATCTTAGGACAATTTCATACAAAACATTCTTTCATTCAGTTGTTACTTTTGCTTGTCATTTTAGGGGGGCATTTTGGAAGGTGATAGAAAATGGAAATGTATGTTTGAATCTATATATTCATATGGAAATATTGATTTGGAATTAATATTTGCAGTACGAAAAACATTTTTAGTATAAGTTTAAGAATGTTTTCAGTGAAGTATTTCTATAGAATTTTCAGTTAATTCGAGAGTTTTCATACACATCTGGTAAGTACACTTTTTTTTATTTTTAAGACCTCTTTTTCTCTGATATGAGTATACCCAAACGTTCATTACCTTTGTAGCTGCATTCATGCGTTCAGATGTTTTAATCATTTGCTTTAGAGAGTGGCAACTTGGAAATTTGAGCTCAGATGTAATAGGAGTTAACCCTATGGTCTTGGAAGGTCAAAGACAGAAGGAAGAAAAATGTTGTGCTTATCTTTCAAAGGGAATATGGAGTGCCCAGAAACACGAGACTCATGGGTCTTCAGGTCTCAGAAAAACCAATTTGAACCAATTCATTTTTAAAGGGGCTTGGAAGAAAGGAGGGATTGCAGAACGAGGCCTTGTTTTTAATGAAACAGAAGCATATCAAACCTTCTTGAGTAGCATAATGGGAACAGCCAAACAAACTCAAAACTGATTTGAAAACTACAGTTCTCTCACTAGAACTAAGTGGCCATCTGGTGTCTTTAATGAAATGCCAGTAAAAACAAATTTAATCATTAATTGGACTCTCACGTGTATTTCTTAGCCCCCAATAAGCCTAAGATCTTGTCAGTGCCACACATTTACCAATTTTGAATATTTTCTTTAGTTCAGTTCAGATACCATTTACTAAGCTTCTCAGTCTTTCTTAATGATGTATTTTTTCTGCTTTTGATCTTTTTCCCACTTTGTTCTCACATTGTATCTGTAACTACTGATGACTCAGCAACTTTGTTTTTAGATTGGAAGGAAGAACAAGCAACTACTTCCAAGATAACTTTGAACTGTTAAAAGAAATACATCCAAATGTGTGTAGCCACCCCTGAACCTCTTTGCAGCAGAGAATAAGGAAATATAAATAGCTTTTTAGGCATGTTTTGGATTCTCAGACTTCCTAGAAAGTAAGTTAGTGTACTAACATTACAACTTTATGCTAATCTGGGGGATTTATAGTGTTGTCATGTATCTGCTCCGTGCTGAAATGTTCTTGCACTTTGGAAAAAGGATTATTATTAAAACATTTATGAGATGTTCCACCCTTCATTTTTCCAGCAGCTGTATTTAATCTTCATTTTTGAAATTGGAATTGTGAGTAATCTGTGCTCTAAGGTGACCTATGAAGAGAACTGTGCCCTACTTTGCACTGGTTTTGCTGAATAAGTTGAGAAACTTGGTTTTAGAAAAAAAATCCCCAAACAAAGCTATTTTTAACTTTAAAATTACCAGAATATCATATGTCTGGGAATCAGCATTGTTCCCTGGCATTGTGTCTGGGAATCAGCTTTGTTCAGACTCAGCTGAGTAACACTTTTTGAGAACTAAAAACAGCCTACTGCCTTTTGCAGCAAGATCTGGCAGCAGTGTGCTAATCAGCTAACAGTGCAGAGGCAAGCTTCTAACAAAGACAGCTTGTCTCCTCGGTGGTTTAGGCACTGGAATGAGATAACTAAGACATAAATTCATAACCTATTAAATTATACTGCGTAAAATTCTGTCCCACTTCGGCTGTCTAGTTGCTGTTTCTTTTCTGTTACCAGAGGCATAGAAATTAAAGGGAGACACAGCATTCACTTCAATTGGTGAACAGTTCAGCAGCTTAGTCAGTCTAACAGATAACAGACCATGGAAGGGTCTGATAAAACAAGCAAGCATAGTTAAAGAATCCAGCACTTCCTGTACCTCAAAAGGCTAACAAAAGTGCTGGATTTTTAAAGTCATGAACTAAGAACTACAGAAAACTTCAGTAAATGCAAATTCAGATTTTTCGGAAACAAATGTAGCAGAACTGACAGTAAAATTGGCTGCAAGTAGATAGCCCAGATAAAATTGTAAGGCTATTCTGCTATACTGCTAAGGAACAGCAGTGTGTCTATATACTTTTGTGCTCTCTTAAGTCAGTAAAGAAATTTCCATTGATTGAAAAGATAGCTTCAGGCTTTATATTCATGCACAATTCCAATGGCAAAAGAAGTACTATGTGTACAGAAAAAAGAAAATTAACCTGTTAGTTTGCTTGGAGGGTTGTTAAATAAATATCATCTGTTTAATAAGATATCATACCATGTAGAGCTGTATTAAATTTCAGTGTGTTACGTATTTCTACATAATTCTGCCCTGCATATCTATGGCTTTCAGAGCACTGCACTTAGCATCACAGAAGTTTTTGTTAATGTGAAGGTTGCTGTTAAATTAAGTACACGAGTAACTAATCTTAGCTGAGCAAGAAGACTGCCAACAGGTATTTTAAAAATTGTTTACCTAAACAGAAAGAATATTTCTACCCCTACAGGCTCCAAGCTATTGTTTGTGCATGGCTGCTGATAGCAAAGATATACGAGCTGTAAGACTCATCTCTGCTGCTGCTACTACTACTAAGTTTCCATCCACTCTTCAGTAATGCTTATTCTTGTACCTTCTTTCGTGTTACATTTCTTTTATGGTCTGCTAAAGGAAAAATGGAAACAACCAAACTATGAATCAGTGAAATAGCACATTTTCTTTTTTATATTATAAGAACTTGCGCCTTTTTTTTTTTATTTACTAGTCAGTAAATCTAAGCACATTATGTGCAAGAGAAATAAACATTGCGAAAGCTTCACATAGGAAAACCATTAGGAAAAAGCCTATGATTTTTCAGTTTGCTATTGCTATCTAGAAATTTGGCTTAATCTATGTAAAACCTGTACTCAAAGCACAAATAATTAAACCTGGAAGTACTTAGACAGTCTGTGTGCTGAGATAGCTGTTTATCAAGGTGACCAGAATTGTCTCATAGGTTCCTGGTCTTCTCTTGGCTGTCTTCTATCCATCTGTTTTCTTACACTTGGGGCATGTCAGGTGTGTGCAATCCTGAATCTGTTCTCTGATGCTTTAAGCCAGAAGCCTGTATCACAGCTGTCCCTGGGGCTGAACCTGAGCTCATATCCCTGCTGCGCCAGGCTGCTTTGTCACCCAACAAGCTCCATAGGAACAATGCCACCCCTTCTGGGCTTGTACAGGACATTAGGAGTCCCGAGCTCTAGGACAAGGGCTCTCGGCTGCTATAAATGTGAAAAGAACAGCCAAAACAGGGGCACTTCATGAAGTGCCATCACCATTTAATTTCCCAGAGGCTTAGCTGTTTTGAGAGACTCCATCTCACAGTGCACTTTTCATAATTGCCTTTCTCAGGAGCTGCTTCCTCTGCCACTGGTCCCGTCCCTGGCTAACTTGTTAATTAACAATTTTTTCTGCTGACAACCAGGACAGACTTAGCAAATTCCTTGGTGTCTACAGACAGTAATTTGAAAACTACTGATCATTACACTCACTGCTAGCAGAGAAAAAACCTTGTATGCAGCCTTTTAATTCAGGCCTGCTGTAGACACCAGGATTTTTTTCATCAGTGGAAGTCTTCTTTTTCCAACATTTACTCAAATCTTTCCTAGCAATCCCACTTACAGATTATTGATATGTTTATCGTGCCATGTTTTTCTTCAGTTTAAGCAATCTTCAGCAAATAGTGAATTCTCAGTAGACCATAATGAAATTTAACTACTTCTAAGTTAGACCAAAGTTTACGTGGGTATTAAGATGCAGAGTATTCCCATTCCTACATGAGGATTAAGAAGACAAGTAGTAAAAGTTTGTAAAACTTGTAGTAATGGGTTTCTGAGTCTGCTGAATTACATTCAGAATGCAATTGATCTTTATAATTCAAATTATTATTCCTTAAACCTTTTGAATTTAATTTAGTTACTTCTCTGCCTTTCATGCGTCACTTAATCACTTTTTGGAGAAAAATAATCAATGCAAAAAAATGCATTTCATGACTAATAAAAATGTAATTCCATAAAGATTGATTAAACTTTTGGGAAATATTCCGATCTACCACAAAACTTGAACACCCACAGCTCCAGCTACAGTCAGAGTGATACATGTCTGTTCAGTACCTCCAAAAATCAGGCCCATAACCAGCTCCTCATGTCTCCAGTATCACTCAGAAAAGTTTTGCTGATCTTACTGAGAGACACAGTCAAGAACTCAGTCACACTTCCTTGGGAACAGATGCTGCAGCTAGAATAAAATACAAGCAAACTGAGTTTACTCCCTCCCAAATTGAATAATAAATTTCACAGACATTTTCCAGAGGATTTTTGACCCACTTGGGGTTTTCAATTAGTGCTGCAGTACTGCTAAGAACGTTTATACTCGCCCAGACTTGTCATACAGACCATTGCCTTATCTGCAGATGGTGACTGGCGCTACAGGACACCAATTCCTCAGTAACAAAGGAGAGATTTTCCAAGTCCAGGTTGTTAAAAAGTATCTCCAAACCTGTGTCACAATGTTCTCTCTTCCTTCCAGCACTTTATTTTAGCGTTTTCTCTCATTGTCTCGACTAGTTTTCATATCTGTGTGTTTTTAATCACTTTTTTTAATCCAAAAGGAAAATCAGAATGATGGAGATAGGAAGGACATTATAGCAGTTCTATGAGAGAAGAGGCTGCCCATGGTCCCCACTGGCAAACAGGAATAAAAAGCAGAAATTCTCAGGTAGGAGCCACCCACGATATCTCCCAGTGCTTCCTTCCTCACTTCTGCCAGCTCCTAAAGCCCGAGCTGCACTCCCAATCAGTGCATGGCCAGCCTTTGGGAGACTGAGGTGTTAAAGGTCAGTGAGAAACAATCGCCCTTTGCAAAAGCACCTGGTGCTTTGCTGCCGCGTCCGAGGTATCAGCCCAGGAGCACAGGGGCTGCACCCACCACAACAGACCCACAGTGCTGCAACAGACAGGGGAAAATGCCCTCCTTCCAGGGGAGGTACCTGGGCATTCCCATGCAAACAGGAACGGATGTTCACCCATGGAACTCTGTGTTTTGTGGGCTTCCCCCGCCCCTGACAGATAAAGACTGTGACCAACCCTTTGAACAATGGACATAGAAATTGCAACAATCAAGTCTCCTGGCTAAATCCACAGGTGGTGATATCTTCCTACTCTAATCCTTTCTATCTCTTTCTTCTCTTTATACATTTTCTTAAGTGATACCTTTCTACTTTTATATTGTTGCATTTGTATACATAATAGTAACTAAAACAGCTACATACCTCCTTTCCATTGCAACAAAATTGGTCTAAAATAAACCCTGCATATCTTATGGAAATACCTTCATAAGTCTCATAGCTTAATTCCACCAAGTCTGAAAAAGGATTTCCTTTGCAAGTTTTAAATCTGTGATATTTCAGAAAAATATTTCTTTGTTCCCTTTTTTTTATGAGGTAAGGAGAGCAGAATTTCACTATCTGTCATCTCTAAATTGTTATTTTTTTCATTTTCTCTCCTTAGCCCTGCACAGGTCCGCCTAAAATAGACATTCCCCATCATTTAAGCATCATAATTAGAGAGATTTTCAAACATCTAATCACACCAATCAGACCTTTGTCTGATTGCTCTTTAATTTAACAACATTCTTCCTTAGATAGGATAACAGGCTCCTGTGCAGTAGTTCGTGTGAGAATAATAGTATATATTAATTTCTATTTTCTTCTTTATCCACCTTACTTTCTGGTTTACTTTTACCAGCAGAAGAACTGTGATCACCTTTTCTCTTCAGACTATCCCCAAAGTACTGCAGATCCCTCTCTGTACTTGTTATGCAGACCCCTCTCACAAGAAGAGTGGTTAGGTACAGTGAGGATGAGTTTAAGGTGTCTCACTAAGACTTCAGAAACACTCCTCTGCAGCTGTGCCAAGGGCAGTACAGACCTGCCCCCCAAAATGAAGGGGTCAGTGTGGCTGCACTGACCAGAGCCAGCAGGTCTTTGTTCCCTTCCTGCAGGCCACTACGCTGGTGTCCTACAGTCTATATTATTCAGCATTCCTTGACCTTGCACACACTTCACTACATGTTTTATAACACTGAATTTGACTATTCTAAATAACTGCTTGTCATGTGCAGATTTGACTAATGAGCAAATCTCTTCCCCTTCCTATATATTCTTTATATGTAGAACTTAAGCAAATGAAGAACGCTTGGGCATTCAGCTGTTCACCTTGTGTCACGACTGAAGTGGAGAAAAGGTGAGTGGCTAAGCTAAAAAAGTATCAGATCACTCTGAAGTTACCATGCACAGTGTTATTTATTCTCAGGGTAACACTTTGATGACTATTAGGTTCTTCAACTTTGAAAGATTATCTTTAAAAGGAGAAGGCACTAAATGAGATAAAAAGTCAGTGGCTGATCAGCATGACCTAATTTAACTGGGGATTTTCTAGTGGGCTTTAATGGACATTCAGTCTTAATTAGTATATTATCCCCAAAAAGCACCCATCCAAACCCTTGATATCACAAGCCATATCCAGTCTTGAAAACTAGAGGTACTTGGTTAAAAAAACATGTTCAAATGTAGGTTAAGGTTATCAGAAGGAGATTTTTAGTATATGGGTTGTAGGATTAGCCCCAGATAATGTCCTTTACTGAGATTGATAATATTCCTTTTTGACTGAGGAGAGAGAATGCCAGACTGTCTTCACCAAAGAAAGGGATGAGACTGAGACTGATGCAGGAGGAAAGCTCCACATAAATCATTTAGCAGGGCCACAGCTGAAAGGAGCCCAAGTAAAGGGTCTATAAGGATGTGGGGGAAAGGGAGGGGAAGGCAGGGAAAGCAGCCACCACCAAGGGAGAAACAGTATGCCATCTTCTTATCAGAAAGGAAAAAAAAATCGGGCAGATAGGTAACAGGGTTTAAATAGAGCAGCTCGTGCAAAGGAACACAAAAAAATGACCAGCTGTTTGGGCTACAGAAGTTTTTTACTGCCAAGGGAAAGGTGAATGCCCTCTGCTGTGTCCTTTCTCCCAGACAGGCACGCAAGAAAAAATCATGTGAAAAGGTTAGTCAGAGCCAGGGTGATGTCTTTCTGCTGTTATATTTAGCTTATTTGAAGGACCTCAGATACAGACACTAGCTAGTACAGTAAAATGAGTCATGATGGACTGCAATTAAGAGACTGAAACCCTTGCAGAGCATAGAGGAGAGAAAATCAGATTCCTGCTTGTGTGATCTATTAGCCTGTGGGATACTCTCCTAAGAGAAATCATACTTACCTTAAGGTGCATGGACAACCAGTGCAATTTATGGAAGAGTGTGCAGCAAGTCAATGCTGACTCCATATTGACCCAAAAAAGTGCAAAGTGGTCTGAGACCGCTCCTCCTGCTCCAAACTTCAAGCTTGGACTCCAAGCACTCCTCTGTGAAACAAGGCACAAACAAATATCCTGTCTGTTCCAAACCTCAGACAATAGGTTCAAACGACTAAAAATAGATGTTCTCTGCACCTTCTTTACACATTTTTTTCATGTTCTCCAGTTTAGAAGCCATTTCCTACACATGTTTAATAACCACTGTATTATAGATAATTCTCAGGAGTGATTAAGATCTAGTTCTCCCTCAATCTGGGCTTCTTGAGAGTAGAGGAATCTCTGGCCATAGATGAAGTGTTGAATACCAACTTGTAGTCTTTTAAGATCCAACTGTATTATTCCAGCTAAAGTGTACTATATGGAGTTATTATTTAAGGATTGGAAGAGAAAAAGAGGTATTAAAACAAATATAAACAAGAACCAAACTTCTGTTTTCCTCCCTTTCCAAAACCATTACTAATTTTGCAAAGAATCCAATTTGATGAGAATAAAATAGCTCATTAAAATTAATATACAGTATTGTGTTTTCCTTGCTTCTATAGATTGCTTTCAGTTAAATTTGGTAAGAAGTGTCCTGATAGAGCCTTACTAAAGGAAAATCCACCCTTGCACTCAATCATTGCATTATTATGGACCAAAGTGAACACAAAATATCTGAAGAATGCTTTAGAGGGACACAAGCTTCATTAGAAAAATAATTCACTGCAGTATGATAAAACATAAGGTAGGTATTCACTCTACCATGGCACACAGATGAGGACTTTATTTTAAACCCATAGCAGATTGAATTTTTGCATTATGTTTTCTTTAAGCTGCCTTCCTTAATCTAGAAATACATTAAAATACTCATCTGCCAGCTGTGCTGTTTTCAGCTGTTGCAAACTGATGATTAGTATCCTCCTGACACTATTTTCTTCACATGAAATAAAACATGACTGTCACAGGACTACAGAAAAGGAAAAAAATCTGAAGTTCTTGATGTCTTGTCCTTGGGTTTTTATCTTATCCTTGAATTATTTCCATAATTAACTGGTCTGCTACAATTAACCAAATTTGCAAATATGTTTGGTGCAGAAATGTAAAAACCAGAGTTTGCCAAGATTAGGAAAAAAAGCCACTAACATTTCAATCGTTCAAATTTGTAGAAATGCTTTCCACAGCCACCAAAAATGACTATATTCAGTGTGAAAGCTTGTGACGTTCTGTGATACACCCTTGGTCAAATACAGCCCACTGACTTCAGAAGGCAAAAAGCGTTTTTGACTATGTCTGTTCTTCATTCTCTGCCTCCAAGGTCATTTCAAGAACTCCCTATATCAGCTTAAGCATGAGACTGGCTATACTTCATGCTTAAAGATACATTTTATCCTGACATACTGTTGACAATTGCAAAGCATTCAATCCACTAGGATTTTTTCTTTTACTTTGATATAGACAACAGAGGAATCAAAACCACTGAACTAAGTGCAATGAAAATTTTATTTTTCTATCTCATTTTTAAGCATATACTGCATACAGTTTTTGATCCTAAGTGCAAAATGTAAGTCCCACGTCTATAGGATGCCAAAATCCCTTAGTCCAGCTAAGCTACATCTATATTAGTAAGCAATACAAACCAACAGAAGCATCTCTGTAAAGTGAAATAGCTGGTGAGGACCAGGCATCCTCCCTGCTCATATTGCATGGGGTTTTTTCTGCATCAAAATAGCTGTGTTCTGCTCTCTGCTCACAGGCTGACTGCCAACTCGCCACTGGTGATCTCCTGGAGTGCATCTGCCAGTTAAGTTTCACACAAAGGGAATCCAGCTCTCGCCCTCTGAGGCTGCTCCACAGTGCAAACCGAAGCATCATACAGGAGTTCATTTGAGAGGTTCACTGAATTCAGTGGTTGATCCATGGATACCCTGTTAGCTTTATTCCTCCCTCAAAACGAGAAACCCCCGGAGTGCTGCTCTGTACGCAGTTCTGAGGATGAATCCTCAGACCGAGCAGACTGCACTGAGTCCCACTCTTCTTCTTAACACATTGGGTGGCACTGCAAGAAAACGAGTTATTGTGGCACAGCCCATCAGCAGAAGGCTTCTGCCAGAACAGATTTCAGAACTGCTTTTAGGCTGCCACTTTTACCTTTCACTTCAGAATGGATGGGAGGGCTTCAGATATCTGTGATAAAAATTACTAATCCTGGGTGAGACCTCAAGCACACATGGCTTCCTGACAGGGATTCTTTTATCTTAGAGAAGTTACAGGTTGAAGTTCTTCACTGCCCACCCACCACTGCTCCACACAAAAGCTCAGTACAGTGATAGGACACGTATACGTCCATCATCACTGGCTTCAGCAGCTGCCAGAAGGAATTTGCTGTAAGTAGATTCTCCATGACTATTTTGTCCTTAGCATTTTGCTGAGGCATCAGTAACTAGTTTTGCAGTGTGGGCACTTCTCTGTTTGACTGTAATCCATTGGCTTTCTTCACATGTATCATCAAAAAGCCATCAGGTGAGGCAGGTTTTTTTTTGCTCTTTCACCTAGAGGCAGATCTGAGTCACTGACCTTGGAATGAAGGGCTCTATATTTCAGTATCATGCTTCCCAAGAGAAGCTGTAACTCAGGCTGCTGAAATACCTAAAGATTCAATTTCTCTAGACAGTCACTGAACAAACTTCATTTTAATAGCAGCAGCAGTGACACTACTCTGGTTTGCCCACACAGATATCTCTTCTTTTAAAGACAGAAATGTGATCTTCACCCAGATCACTGCAAATACTTCCACTGATGTTATCCTTTTCCTTCATATCAGAAAAAGGTCCACCTCAAAGCCACCCCAAATCTTTCTCAGATGCAGGCATGTGGAGAAAACTGATTTTTCTCCTTTGATTTTAGATAAGAAAGAAAATCATGTCTTAGAATAGCTGTCATTTTTTCTTGTAGATGTGGTCACTTCAGCTCTAGTACTAGGGTTAGGGGAACTCCCTTTACTCCAAAGGAGGAATACCAAATGTAACAGCTAGATGTTTTGTACTTCTTCAGACTGCAACCTGGCAAATACACTTTAATCCACTGGCACAGCTCCTGCTTTTCTACCACTAATCCCAGGGCAATGTCACCATCACCTGGAGCAGTCACTGATAATCTGAAAAATGTAGTTAGTATGTTTGTGACACGAAGGACAGGAGAGGGAATGGATATACAGCCTGCAGTGCAAATAAGACAGCATCTCAGTGATAACCATGCTTGGCTTCCAAAATTTTAGGAACAAAAGAGAAGACCTGTGTTTAGCCTTTTTTCCTTCTTAGGGGAAACCAGCCTTCATGTAGAAAATGAGATGAAGAAATGAGAAACTATGAGGCAAGTAAAAGAGTAATATCACAAGCAATTGAATATCTGAAATGCCTTCGAGGTACATGGCCAGGACCTGAGGAGCAAACATGAGTAACTCAAAGGCTTAATTTATTTGTATAATTGGTGTCACAGATTACTAGTGGAATATAGTAAGCATACAAAGAAGCACCTGGGGAGGGGTGAGAAGTACCTGAGATGCAATGGTAGAAGGGTTATTTATCAAGAGCATTTTCTGAACTTTGGGAAAATCACATACAGTGAATGAGAGTTTCAATGGTTTCTGGGACAGAAAGAAGAGATTTTAAGGCAATATCTCCACTGCTAAAACAATGAGAGGCTGTTGGATATGGTTGTTTCGAGACAACCCAAGGGAGGCAGCCTGTTGGTGACTGGGGACATGACTTTCTTTTATGTATTTTGGAACAATTATACTGTCGGGCCCAAAATATTGGCGGCATGTACTGGAGACAATCTTTTCTTTGGAAGGGAAATTATTAGGGCAGTAGCTGTTTTTAAATTATTCTGCCGGAGGCAGAAAATAATTTGGGTTAAAGAGATACTGTTGGAAACAGAAAACAAAAAGGAGGGCTACAAAATACTGACAACACTTTGAGAAAGCAGACATCAGTGGAAAGAATTTATTGTCAGGTCTTTTGCATGGACAATTTGGGGTTTTTTTAAAGTGAGAGACCTGATGGTTACTGAAAACATTATGCCAACAACACAACTGAAACTACCTCAAAAATAAGAGCTCTAGTAGAAGGCATTTTGACTGTATTAGTGGCAGTTTAGTGATCTGAAAATGGAAAATGACCTGCACACAGAATGAAAACATGGGCATATATCCTAAGGATATGAAAGAATTGCTCAGATACATTCAATTCAGCAAGGCTAAGGCTGAGTTGCAATTAACAGGGGACATAACAAGCAACAAGAAAAAAATCCTACAAATACATAACACATTAAAGAAGTAAAAAGAAGTATTAAGGAGATGAAATAATGAATGACTCAAGGAAGGCCATTGCCTCCAATGCATTCTTTCCATTTTCAAATAGATGTTAACTGTGATCTGATACTTAATTAAATTAAATTTTTTAAGGAGATAGGTATGCCTTCCTGAATATGGGTGAGGACATTGAAAAAGATAGAGATTTTCAATTTAGCTTAGTTCAATGACTTTCAATTAAGTACCCTTAACAAAGCGACCCCAGTAATCTCTGAATCATAGCACTTACCTTGGAGAGTTGAAGAAAAGTAGAATTCCCTGAAGAGAAATAGAGGGCAATCACAATGTCACACTTCAAAGAGGGGAAAATATCTCTGCTTGGGAGGGTACAAACCAGTCCTTGGACTGTTCTTCCTTGAAAAATTCTGGGGCAATTTACTAAAAATATATTTCTAAGGCACAAAACAGTAAGGTGGTAATAAAAAAGAGAAAACATGGCCTTATCAGGAACAAATCGTGTCAAGGCCATGTGATTTCTTTCTTTGATTACTGGCCTAACTAGATAATGGAAAAGGCACAGCTGTGACATATTTGGACTTTATTAAGGCTTTCCTAATATCTAGAAAAAAATTAAATGTTCTAGTATACAAACCAGAAAACTAACTTCTAGATGAAATCATGTTCAGGTGGGTTGAAAAAAACTGTAAAGAACATGATCTATGAGGGGAAATTAAGGAAAAGCACAACAGTTTCATCTAACAAAAAACTGGCACAATAACATTTTCTAATATATCAGAATTTTTTAAAATGCAAGCATCTATAGGAATGTATATATATGTGAGGCAATGTATATTAAAAAAGCTTGAATTGCAACATAGGAGATTTGGGCTTGATATTGGAACAAACATTTTTCTTTTTAGAATAGCTGAAACACCATAATGGATTACCTGCTTTCTTTGGGAATGTAATACTTTTGTTCAGAGAAGTTTTCTTTCATTTGCTTTGCGTAAGTGGTGATAGCAATATTTCAAAGATGTCCTGTTGCCTTCAAGCAGTGACTGCTTCTTGGATCACCCAAAAGCCTGCTAAAACTTGAGAATTATGCAACAAACACAGGACTTATAGAAACAACTAGTCTTTAATCCCAAAATTTATGAGAAAGAAGTTCCTTGTTCAGCAGAAACCTACCCTTGAGTTCAGTTGGAGCTCCCTGTTTGGTTTGGCACATATATGCAGACAGTTCTGCTTTCCTGATCACTCAGAACTGACCATCCTGAGCTGCAAGGTATGTAAATCCCTTTTAAGCCCCTATGGGACTCAGAACAATACCGAGATATGCATAAGATGCAGACTTCACCACACACTAAAAGTACCAAAAGTACAAGGAAGAAATTTCATGGAACAAAAAGGCAACCAGACAGCCTATGTTTTGTACCATAATCCACTGCTTTTAATACTTATAAAGTATGTCCTTGAGGAAGCTCCTGTTACCTCTTCCAGAAGCTGCTCTAACCCCCAGGGCTGAGACTCTAAGTCAGGTTTGGTGCTCACCTCTAGAAGTATTACTTCCAGAACAAAGCTGGGGCCTGAATTATGTAGCAAGTCTGTATTGTCCCATACATTTCCTAGGATGCAGAGGCTCACAGTAAGGCTGTAGCATCTTTCACTGAGATCTTTTTGTACACGACAAAGAGTAAAGATTGGGATGGAGAGCCACTCCTGAGTTCCCAGCAGACTGAATTTTCCCTGTGCTCCATCATACAGTCCCCAGTGTGTGTGGTGTCCTAAGTGTTTTGTTAGACTTTACAAGCATTTCTCAAACTGATAGCATTCTACATGACCAAAAGCAAGGTCTAGTGAGTGGAACTAACAGCATGTCAATACAATGATTTAGCATATCCACTGAAACACTCTGCATGCACAGTGTCCCTGGTTTCCTGTTGCAGAAAGAGAAATATCCAATGAGGGAGAATCCAGAAAGCAGTCAGCCAAATGTAAGAGCACGTGCTGTAAAATACAACCTATTTCAGCATCAGCTGTTCAGAGTATACAATACAATCAGTGGTAAATACTCTCAGTTTTTTAATATTTCTGAAACTTACTTTAAAATGCTAGGAAACAAATTATTAGAAAACTAAAATTTAATGCATTGATTATCTAATTCCTGAAATAATAGTGATAACCTACCATTCAAGCATCCTTGTTTCCTTTACAAACCTCTTCATTCACATGTGACAATCTCCACTGCTCATTCATTTCAAATAGCAGCCACCTGAACCTTTCTTTCTGGTTTTCGGTGTTCGGGATGAAGAATTTTGGTATTTTTTTTTTTATATTTTCCTTACAATAGAGCATTTGCAATTTATATTCTGACATCTTTGTTTCTTCTATTTATAAATACTCACCAGATTTTCCCAAATGCTTTCATTATTCAGATTTTTTTTGTTGATTTCTTAATATAGACCTGTCCTGTATTTTTCCACTAGAACATGATGTTCCTGTAAAAAAAATGAAGTTACTTGAACTGAAGTTATGAATTACATATCTATTTTTTCTGCATACCATCCAGACTGTTCTATAAGTTTTCATTTTTGTAGAAATCTTACAAAAATTGCAGATAAACAATAGAAAAATTACATCTGATCACAACTTGCTATATACCTTTTCTTCTGATGACAGGTATTTGTGACTCACTTGAATGGTTTGCGAGAGCTTTCTGATTACCGCATCATTTTCTCAAAGATACCAGAGTTTGTGACCACACTGTCTAGTATTTTCAAAAGGGGGCTGAAGGAAAGGAATGAAAATGAGGATAGAAAATGCATCCTTTGAACCAGAATTCTAGTGCCTTTGCAAAATATTATTATCCAAAAGTGTTTGAAAGGACAAATATATATGTGAAAGCCTGAAACTATCACAAATAGGAATTACATTCCTGATAAGAGCTGTATTAAAGACTTGGTGATACACTTCACTCCTCTTCTCACTTCCTGGTAAGGAACCAAGACTTGCTCTCTCTGGTTTTTTTTCATTGCTTCCCCTGTTTTCCGCTTGTCACGTCCTCCCCTCAGGGTCTTTCTCCAGCACCGGGCTGCACGGGCTGCAGCAGCAGTGGAAAACAGCAGAGGGTTGACCACGAAGGGTCACCCACAGACAGGCTGTGTCAGCAAAACGCGTGCTCCAGCTTTGAGGAGACAGGCATCAGCCTTCCGAAGGCTGAATAAGCTGAAGGCACCCGGGACAAAACCAAGTGATTCTTCTCTTAACGTTGGTTCATGTTCCTTTATATCCTCCATTATAACACAAAGCAATAGATTAGCCTCAAGACTTTGAAGGACTTTCTTTTGCCACACCATTTTCTTTCTGAAGAGCTAACCCAAATTTCTTTAGTGAATATGTATATATTGCATCAACACTGGGAAAAAAAAAGAAAAGAAAAAAGCCATCCAATTTACTGGTGTTGAAATGCTCACATATGTCCCCTGGTTATGTTTACCAGTTTATCCAGTCCTTACCACCTCGGGGCAGCCTGCTTTACATTTGTAGATGAAAAAATTCACTAATATTTTCTCCACTCTAGGAAGTTTCCATTGTACTCATCTCGCATTGTCTCTAGGTAATAATAGTATTGTCAACACCAGTGACTAGCTTGTGACAGGTTATTCCTTTGAAGAGCTTCTATTCAGACTAGCACACAGAATCTTTACCGTTTGTCAATAACATAAAACACATGGAATACCAGATGCCATAGCCTGGATATGAGCATAATACTTGTCTTTCTATTTTTCTGTATTTGTGATAAATCAGTGAAACACAATAAAGAAGAATTAAAAGCATTTTTTCACTTACTTAAAAGATAATTGAGGTAATTCTATGGAAGTAAATGGAAGACCTTATTTAACGAATGTATCTCACTGTAAAAAAATTATATAAAAGCAATATTTTCACTGATATAGGCAAAAAAATCTTAAAAAATAACTTATCTTGAATGCGTATTTCCATTTTCATTGCTGACATTCTTTTTTTTTAATTATTACCTTAATCAAAACTCAGCTGTTCTCTCATATTCAAGAAAATGTGCTTTTATCCAACCAGGTTCAGACTTGAACCTAAAAGGTCTTTTCATAAGTTAATTTTACATTCATTATAATGTGCCTTCCCACTTTGTGCTCTGAAAATTGCACTGAAGGTGATAGAACTGAAGCACTTATGACTTATTCAAGCAAGTACTCAGGCATGTCCAACATGCAATGAATGTTCATGGGCCTTTGGAAACCAAACACAGTACCAGGCTTGCGGCTCCAAGTTACTGTGGGATCTTATCCATGCAGTAAGTTTATGGTGACCTAACCTTTTTACCTATCTGAGAGTGCTTCTCTTTTACAACACTCCCTACATCTAAAATGGCACAGGTCAGACAACACATTCCTAAATTTACAAATTTATAGAACACTGTCCTGTACTGAGCCCTGAAATGTTGCCATCACCACCTATCCATGTTAAACATAAAAAGTCTGGAAAAGGAAACCAAGCATGAGCTTTGATGCAGCTCAGGCTGTTACTAGCCTCCATGCTAAAAGGATCCATTTCAGATTTTTAACCCTTTATACCATCTACCTCATTATAGTCATCTCTAACACTGCATAAAAGAAGGTTTAGCAATTTATTACAAATATAAAATTTATTTATTAGCACAAAATTTGAGAATTAATTTAAGCCAAAGTGTCACTTAAAAGAGGGAAATCATATTTGAGGTGATTGTGCCCCTACTGTGCCTACTTCAGTGGTACAAGAGGAATGTGCTTCTTTTCTATTGGTTTTCAACATGTTACAAAACAGAGCTTCTTAGTACAAATATGAATGAAGGTGACAGATGTTGAACATTATGAAAGGTAAGTTTTGTTGGACAAAATAGTAGAAATAATTTCTTACACTGTGAAAATCAAGGAGTTAATATAAGTTTCATTTTGTGGACAATCAAATTTTTTGGTCCAGAGAGCTACTTAAAATAGCTGAAATCTAATTCTGTGTCTCTTTCAAGAGCTGAAAATGTAATAATTCTCCAACAGCACCCATGTTCAAGCACAAGTTTGAAGTCAGGTATTAGGACCTATTAAACAGAAGGTGCAATTTAAAGAGGTGGAACAGCTCAATGGTAAAAAAACAAATATTGTGCTTGTGATTTTCTACATTTACAAGGGATGTAGTTTGTTTATCATGCTTTATCTGAGGATCAGAAGCCAGGATATAATGAGCATGGTTACATTCTGAAACAAAACATGGGGAATGTTGGGAAAGAATTGCTTAAAAAAAAAAAAGATTGGCACTTGTAGCCAGTTGATTAAAATTTTATGAACCTAAAGCCATAGAATGTTGGGGAATATTTCTATTCATTTCAACAGAATTTGGTTCTGCCCTGCCTGAAGCAAATGCTGGGGAAAAAAATAAAAGTTCAATTAAAATAAGAATCCAAATGTGACTGCTCACATAGTTTAGCGGGAGAAAAATGTGCTTTACAGGTAGTATGTAACAAGCAAAGAGAATATATGGCCACCACTGCCTGGATAGAACTCAATGATTTCTTACAAAACCATGAGATATGTTCTTCTGCTTTGCTGAGTAGCTAAATGTCATTATCTCGTCATGCTTTGAGGTGGAAAGCCCACCAGGTTATAAATGGTCATGACGTAAAGAAAAATGACAACAACTAAGTTGGAGTCATGTGGTTATTTATTACCTTTGTAGTTTACTTCCTAGTTTTTTGGGTTTTGGTTTTTTTTTTTTTGGTTTTTGTTGGGTTTTTTTGCAGGCATTCTAGACCCATTACAATCTTAAAAAAAAAAAAACAAACAGAAAGAAACCGCCCAAAAAAAAAACAACCCCAAAGCCAAAACAAACAAACCAAAAAAACCCACAAAAAACAATTAAAAAAACCACAAAAGCAAACCACAACAATTTCTTTTCATACAAAACTCTTTATCTTTTGTTAATAATTGAATTCTAGTTTGATCTTGGAACAAGTCATGTCGGTGCTTACATTAAGAGCTGATTCAGCCAATTATTTTTGCATGTGTTCCTTTCTAAGCACACAAACAGTCATCCTAAAAGAACTTTTCAAACTGAGTATTTTGCAAATGACTCTGCTAAGATTAATAGTCTCCAGCACAGCCATACTTTGAATCCTGATAGTTACAAGCTAACTTTATGTTCAAGAAGAGCTGTAATGCATCCATGCTGTATTTAAGTCCTGAAGTTGCATTAGTGGTCTGTGACTTCCAGCATTTCTTTCAGCCCTACACCTACACATACATTTATGTGTGGCCTTATAGAAGTTAAATAAGACTTTGTGTCTTACACCATCCCTCAGATACTGTTGAACAGTCAGGAGTAGAGACGTGGGACTGTTGGGAAAACCTTTAACATTAACATTTCCTCAGAGGAGAGGAGAGCCTTTATTGGACACACTGAAATATGACACGACTGCATTGCAACAAGAATCATGGAGCAAAAAGCCTAATTCTTGCTGTATTCATGAGCCAGCATGAGGCCCTGTGCCAACCAATGTACAACGTGAAAAAACTCATTGCTCCAAAAAGCTAATAAAAAAAAAAATCAAGAAGTATACTTTTAGTACTCTGAAGTGGAGAAAATGTGATACAGTATGATCATGTACTATAAAAGTGGGATATTATATATACATGTATGGTAGGATCTATTAAGAAAAAGTCTTTGAATAACTAAAAAGAAACATTAAAACAAAGCTCTCTGCACTAAAATAGAAAGTGAGGCAGTTTTACAATGCTGATTTCCCAGTGCAACAACACTTGCAGACTCTTCTTCAAGCTGAATATATTTTAATGTTGATCATATTCACCCATCCAATCCTACAGGGAACACTGACAAAAAACCCAACTGGTTACAGAGAGAAACCTTCCAAGAGTGGCCTGGACTTTGTCCAGCTGTCTCCCATTATTTTTCTAGCGTTTTTCAAATTTCATATTATAAACTTAATTTTGAAGCAGTATTATACACGTTTATTTGATTTCCTGCACTTGCCTCTTGGCAAAGAAAAAGATAAATGAACCAGTATTGACAAAGGTAGCTTGAATAGATAGGTCATTAGAAGACAGCACATCAATCTTATTCCATCGTGATGAAGTAATATGCATGGTGGGCACAACTGCAACCAATGAATAAAATATTTAATTTTAACACCATGAAAAATGAGACAAACATGAAGAATGCAGAAATTTTGCATAAATAAATGAGTGAGATTCCATAAACAATCTGAAGAGATTTTATTATATAGTGTAAAAAAACTACAACAGGATTTGTTATTAAAATAATCAAATGGATTTTTATATGCAGAAGGAGAAGGAACAGAGGAAGCAAAAAGAATGTGGAAGCTATTCAGACTCTGTTCACATTAGGAAACAAAATATTATATCAATATCTTGGGTGAGAGGTTCAGTAGCTGTAAATCAAAATAGTTTCCATTGGCATAATAGAAAGACACTGCTTTACTCTACCTGAAGATTAGGCCCCTAACACTTTGCCATAAGCAAGAAGATCTTTAAAGTTAAGAAACATTTAAGAGAAACATTCGTCTTTTAACATAGCACACATCTACAAACTATGGATGTCAATTAGATACTGGGTAATTATCCACACTTGAGAAGACTTCACCATGATAGCAATTTACTCTAGGCAAGGTAGTCCAAAAAACAAACGATGAGGATTATTTGACTGGAGAGATCAAGCAGTACCTAAAAGCATGTGTCCAAAATTAGAGAAAAGACTTTTCATTCAGCCAGCACAAAGATGCAAACCCACATTTCATTTCTCCAGTGTGATCAATGCCCTCCTTTAACAGAAGCCAAGAAAGCTCAGACACCAGTAGGAGATAAGGAGTTTTACATTTGCATCTCCACTGAACTTTTAACCTAAACTGCCTGCCCTTCCTATTGGCCCAATCTTTTGCCTTTGTTGCTTCTCACAGCATCCAATGTACATAATATTACCTGTGCAAGTCAAACAGAAGATGCTTCCAGCACACATCTTCTACAGAAAAAGCATGAGGACTTGGGTTGTGCTGGAAGAAACAAAAAGAAACCTCTTTAGAAGGAGATACAGCATCTATTCATGCTGATTTTTAGGGTCAAGTTTAAGGGAGTTCTCAACTACACTGAGACATATAAGCCATCCTTCTACAACACGGCCCACTTAATGCCACCAACACTGACATCTTTGACACCCAAAGTAGGCCCTCCAATTTAACATGCAGTCTACTCTTTAGGCTAGTCCTTGGCAAAGCGAGAAAGTGATATAGAAGGATTATGAAGCAGAAGCAGAGCACAGAGGGATCACTGCTGACAGAACTCTAGACTTATGACCACCAAAACAAAGTGAATTTGAAACATTGCAGAAAGAATCAAGCTCATTGAAAAGCAGCAGTGAGATCAGTCTAATCAGGATGGACAGGTGGTAATGAGAGTTTAAGAGATGGACAGCAACAGGAGGTGGGCTTCAGAACAATCTTCAGGTCTACTTTGCTTATCAGAGGTGAGACAGTACCACTGTCACGCAAGCAACTGGAATTTTATGTTCTGATCTACCCAGCCTTGCCACATATCTATAATCCATCTTGTTGAAAGATTACTTTTAGAAAGGATTTAGAAAATACCACAGTTTTGTTTTGTTTGTTTTCCCATTGCCTCGATGATCACTGAGCAGCTGGTGGACATGTAATATGCCTCATGTATGGCTCCCACTGCCTTCTCCATGAGAGCCCCAAAGATAGAGGAGGAAGAGGAACTCCAGTGATAAACAGGCAACAGTCAATCCTGATGACAGAAATAAGAATGAAAAACTGAGATCTGCTTTTTTCCCCCTTCACTTCACCACCAAAGAAAAGTTTTATCTCTGATTTTCTCCTGAAAGCATGTTCCATGCAAGATGAACTATAAAAATGCAGTTCTTTTTTATTGCTATTGTGCGAACTCAAGAATATGTTTCTTCCTTTGTTTTAAAGAATGTGCTAGTGATGTTATACTGTCAAAATGAAGTCTTTTATCAGTCAAGGTATAAACAAAAAAAACCTAATTTTTCCTTTGACTTTCAAATAAATCATTAATTATACCATATACCAGATCAAATTGTGTTTAGGTGGTTACAAGAAGAAATATGTTAACAGTGTAAAATATGTATTTTATTTGTTTCAACAAAAAGGACATTTGGCTAACAAGTTGTAAGCTCCTCATAGATGCAGGTCAGCATTATTTCTATCTTATTTAAGGGAAGCATTTGCTTGGGCAGCTGCTCATCATAATCTGAAGTTCTTTTTTAATTGGAGCATTTAACTTTAGCATACTAACTTTATATGCTGCATTTTCTTAGCTGCCTAGCATTCACTGTGTTCATCCTAGGTGCTAGTCACCTTGCCATCTGTACTAGTCACTGCACCATTGAAATGTGCCTTTGCTTTGCTCCAGGAAACAGAGAAAAATTAGAAACTATTAGTAACTCAGGGGTCAAGCTGCTTTCATATCATTATTTGGATTAGAAAAAGCTAAATATGGTTTTTAGAACTTGTAGTTCCAAAATCATGTGCTTTGTCCCATACCTCATCAGTCAGTTCTTTGGAGTTACTTACAGCAGTTTCAGGGCTATTTTAACAATACTTCTAACCTACGGATATTCAAGGTATTTTGACCATGCATCTTTTTCAGTAACCACACTTTCATGTCCTCAAAGGTCTAATATCAGATTAATGTTGTCATGTTATCATTGAGAAATATACATGGGTATCCTTAGCTAGCCTGTTCCTCTGGGGTTTATTGTTATTTAATTCTCTGAGACAGGTGCAAAGCAAAGTAAACATGCTAAGAAACCAGGAATTGTAACACTGGTAGAAAAAACAGTCATCATAAAAGTGCACATTTGCATTTAACTTCCTTCTAGGAAATACAGATCATTTTATTCATCCTGTGTGATTACCATCCCTTTTATATTGCTGCAAAAAAAAAAAAAAAAAAAAGTGAGAAGTTTTTTTGCAGTTGGGTTAATGAAGCTACATTTCAAACAAATCTGAATTTCAGGATTCTACAGGCTCTCCAAATGCATGATCTGGTCAAGTGAGCAGTTTATAGAGAGGAAAAGGGAAAGTTAAGTTTGAAAAAGCATGCATATGGACATGACAGTATTGTTTGTCACCAAACTCAGGGCGATTAGCACTTCGGATGAAAACAGCAAATTCATTGGTGCTTTTAAAGATGCTGTTTCATCATTAGACATGGCAGTTCCACATCAACTGTACCTTAACAGTGAAGCACACATTATAAAAGAGCCTTTTCCCGCCTACTTTCAACTGCAAAAGTCAAGTTCATCCTTAGTGACTTTTCTCCCTTACCTGGTTAAGTGGGGTTTGACTGATTTCTAGTTTGATCACCATTCTCTTGCAGTGAGAGCAAGCTGGAAATCCTATTGGGTGAGTCTCAAAAGGCAGCTTCTCCCAGAGTCATGCAATGAAGGATCTTGTGATTCATTTTAAAATCACACCTGAGAAGTTCTGGGTCCTTGTTTAGCTACCTGTTTTGTATGCCAGCCTCTACGCAGAGTGGATGTCCCTACAGTCACTTGCAGGTTGTACAAAAAATGCGGTTCAGGCATCCATGATTCACAGCAGAGGAAAGCAAATTCTTCCCAAGATCATGTATTTGGCATCCTGTCACTTATATCACACATTTCCGACCGAGATAGCCTATCTTCTGCCTGCTGGTAGGGAGACACAAAGTTGAAGTCAATGAATCTTTTGTACAGAAAACTGCAATTCATCACAAACATTATATGGAACAGCCCTTACCCACTGAAAGTGTGATTTTCTCTCAGGTGAAAGGATGTCTATTTCATCATTGTGTCATGATTTTTATTTTTTTAGAGGCAGCAATGATATTTTAAAAATAAGGAAAGAATTGATTTCTGCCAGTAACAAAAAATTAATATGGAAGAATACTCTTAGGACAATAGCTATTATTAACAACCTTTTCCTGTTACTTATTTCTATATATCTGATGCAGCAGGATTCCTTCCAGATCAAAGTCACAAGGGTTACATAGTCTACAAATAGTTGTATTGCTCCAATCCATCCCATCTCACTCAGACATCTCAAAACACTTCATCCAAGATCTGGTGAAGGAACCTGTTTTCCCCCATAGTCTATACAGGGGATCAGAGGTACATAACTATGGTAAGTTAGTTTTTTGACTGGCTAATGGCACAAGGACCAGATACCTTCATAGACCTATTTTACAATTTGAAAGTATTATTATATTTTAAAGAGCCTTTGCAGTAATTCCAGAAGATTTCATATGGAACAAGATCTTTGCTTGGCCAGTTGGATATGCTGATACATGGTTCATAATCCAAAATAATTATCTAATGTCTCTTGTCTGTTGAGACTGCAAAATGATAGTAAACCAGCAACTGGATAATTGAGATCAAAATATAGAAATACTTACAAGGAAGACATACAGGGAATGCCAAATCACATTAAGAATGGAGTTTAAAGTGACAGTGCCAAACTAGCTAGCTGTTCCCACCGAAGTTAGCAAAAATGATTACAAGAGCAAGACACCCAAAAATCAAACCATTTAGCAAGATGTCAAGAATTAACTTAGAAGCCAAGCAGGACTGCTTTTCAAAAGCACTGCTTACTCAGGTTTTTCTCCAAACCTCAAAGCAACTGATAGAGTATAGCTATAGAAAACAGGACATTTAACTAGAAACTTCAATATGTACTTCAGTCTCAGATAATCAATTTAGAAAATCTGTATCCTTTATTTTCTTGTGTAAAGCAAATAATACTAGCCTGTTTCAGCTGCCAAATGCACAGCAGGAAAGTGAGACCCTCTTCAGAGTAAAAGTTATCATCAGTAAAATATGATTTTGAAATTTATGTGCTCTCAAAGCAAACCTAAGCATTTTACTTAAAACTTAGAGAAAACAAGAAAAGCAGAATGTGGAAGGCTAGAGAATGAAGGCAAACACAATTTGTAAATGGAATTTGAAGCTCTGACCAAGGCTACAGTCTTTGGAGCTCACTGAAATTTTATTTGAGTGCAGTAGTGACTTTTATTACTGCTCTAATGCACAGGAATGTGTCCTAGAGAGCACACTGACAGCTATTATCCTCCTGGGTGTAGCAGAGTAAGACAACCAAATGGTTTTGCAGGAGGACTTGTTTGAGTGCAGCCAGTGTGTCACAACAGACGTGTATGCAGTAAACACCACGACCTGGATATACTATCCTGATTCTATACGAAAGGCTAGAAAATACAGTTCTTATTTTCACTTTCATCTTACGTGTTGATTTTTTATCTGAAAAGACCCTTGTTACAGAAGTTGTAGCTCAAAACCTGGGGATGTTCATTTCCTCTGAAGTGATAAATGGCCAATTCATAACAGGGCTGGTTTGAGAACCAGCAATCAATACAGGCACTAAAGTATGGTTTAGATGGCCATTTTGGTTTTTATCCGTGTGCACAGACAACAATAACACAAAAACACCAGTATCAGAGTATTACGTGGTTACCTCATCTCTCTTTACTAAGGGACACTGCCCTTCATCAGTGTCATCAACAAATCAATTGGTCACTTAAGAAGATGTCTGTAAGTGCTCATCTTGTCTTTTGCTTGAAATGTATTGCAACCATTTTTCTGTTACATTTCACATAAAAAGGATTTGCTGAAGCTCTGCAACTGGGATAAACCAAAGAGCCGATTTACTGAAATAGCTTAGAAATGGTTTAATATTGCAGTGGTGTCAACAAAGCAGATTTTTAAAAATATCCTTCTGACAACAAAGGAAAAATATCCATTCCAAACCCATGCATAAAGGGAATCTGTTTTTAAAAGTTTTCCCAGCTGTCTAATGGGGAAAACAACGTTCACCTGAAAGGTGATGGGGTTTGGATCTACAAAGACTTCACTATTAACTGTACTTTCAAAAGTGAAGTGACAACCAATTCTATAAAATAAAAATACCTTCACCTTAGCAAACCCAACAGAAGAGAAAGATAAAAATAAATAGAAAAATAATGAAGCAATGCTTAGTTCTTCTGCAGAGTCTCAGTTTTCCTGTATCCATAGCTTTAAGCCAAATTTCTATTGGCCAATTTATGACCCACCAGAGGTATTTGAAAGGCTTGGATTCTTGGCTCCAAAGCTGTAATTCTGTGATTCTGTGAATTCCAGAGTGTCATGGGTAAGTCCCACTGCCTACATGATGGAGAACAGGTCATCATGAGAATGACTTTCTGAATATCTACCTCAAAGGACTGGAGTAACGGACCACGAAATTTGAAAGCCTTCAGCTGAGACCACTGAAGTATTCAGCTGAAGTGTCAGGCTACCACACTGCTACTCAGCTGATAGCTCTCAACTCACCTGGTCAGCAAGACCCAATACAGTAGGTCTACTTGAAGTCAACAAAACCAGGCATTGTCAAAGGATGAAATGTCTCATCTTGCAAAAGCACAACTGGAATGCTCATACTAAACTCAAGTATAGCCAAATGATATCAAAACAATAAAAATACTGGTTAGCAAAGAAGTTTTCAGAAGTCGACAGGTATTTAGCGCTTTATGTAAAGTAAATATCTTCTTTTGATGGTATTGTCATTACATAAAATATCCCACGTGCGCATAATGTGAGAGATCCCACAAAATATTTACACTACATCTGCAGTGTAATATGATCACAGCAATGATAATCCATTCATTTTGATAATTTTTCACAGATGTCTTCTGCATCATGGAAAACGTGAACCTGGGCCTGAGGTTCTCTCTACCCCATGAGCATGTCTATGACTCTAGTTCTGCAGTCCTGATCTGAAGAGTGCACAAATTACCCCAACAGAAACAAAACTGTTCTTTCTAGGATTCTATATCTTTGGATGTTAAACCAACCACAACCACATGGCCTCAAAGGTTATAAAATATGGACACAGATTCCATTTTCATGAATGACAAAATAATCTGTATTGAGGCAGCTGAAAATGTACAGGTTGTACTACTTGAGCTCATCAGTTTCAACAAAAACTATGAAATTGGTACGGTATCAGCTGGAATAAAATCTTAACGCCTCAGAAAAGGAATGTAGATCCCTTTCCTAACTGGCAGCCTTTCACACCTGCCCATATCAACCAGTCATTTTTAGAAATATGGTGCCTTTTAAGACACTACAAAAGGCAGTGAGTATTAAGCAATAATCTCAAAGGAGAAAGCTGACCAAACTGTAGCTAAAGGTCTAGCAATGTTTCTGTTTCAACTTGGACACATTCTTTGTTTTCAACAACCTTCCTCTTTATTTATTCCACAGACATTATCTGAAGTTATCTGTGCCCTTAGAGCACTATTTTCCACAGCAGATCACAAATATTATGCCTTAGCAATGGCCATCAGATTTCATGAGTCAAGGCACCATTCACAGCCCACACATACAATGCAATGATGGCAAAACCACCCAGTAGAAATCTATCCTGCCAAAAGGAAAGGAGAGTTTGTATTTATGTTTCTCTGGACTTCAAAAGTAGTTTCTCCACTTAGTGATTATTAAGTCAACTGGAATAGCAATGGAAGTATGATTAAATACTCGAGATTCTTACACTCACTATAATTTAGATCCTTTTCACATTTGCTCCTAATATAATTTCCCTACAGTTTCCTCACTACCTGTTTGACAACCACAAAACAAATGAATTAAGGAAGTAATTAAACAAAAATTGAATTTACTTTAGAAAAAAGAGAAAGGGTTTAATCTTCTTAAATTGGTTCTTTGATGTGGATAATTTTCATGACTGGGACCTGTTATAGATTGAAGGATCATATGAAGGTTTTTCCCTAGGGTAATCAAGCTCCTGTGAATCTTCTGAGGAAAACAAAGTGTTAATAATAGCAAAGAGTGCAAAACTATTACATATGAAGGGCCAAAGTCTCTAGCATAATGAAATAAGCAGAGCAGGTCTGCAAATTCAGTCAAGGTAAAGGCAAACATTTCCATTGCACATTACTTTAAAAGAAGATAAAGAGCACTGAATCAATAAATCACTGAAAAGATTATTATTTTGTAAAAGCTGAAGGTCAGTGCAGATCATTTCCACTAAAGCAGACAGAGCTTGTTAATTTAATCCAGCAGATTTGGCAGGGAAACCAAACAGGAATTTAATCAGCAGCAGAAGGTGGTGAACATCTCTGAAAATTGAATAATCATTGTGCCAGACAGTAAACATCATCACAGAATGAAAAAAGGGAAAGAACAAAAGTGTCCCCTTTTCGTACTGCTCATTAACTTCTTCAAACAGGTAATAAATGATTTAAAACATCTGTCTCTGGAAAACAAAAATACCACATACGAGAGCAGCTGGTCAATAGTTTACCACATTTATGATGACATTAAACTTCTTTTAACTAAAGCTCTTCCTTCTTCTGTATTGTAATTCTTTCTTTAAAAGCTGTCTAGTGAAATAATATTGCTATTGCTCTAATTTAAAAAAGAGATTAATTTACAGTTTCACCTCTTTTCAGTTCATGGAAAGAAAAAAAAATCAAATGCTCTCAAATACATTTTCCTATATTTTTCAAGAATTGTCCAAGGTGAGAGGCTGGCATTGAGGCACTTTAGCACAGTATAGGTCAGCATTTTGTTTGGGAATTAAATTATTTTTTCATTTTCATGAAACTTCTTGTACCATAAAACACGTCTCTAAATCAGTCTTTCTGTTTCTACCTATCTCTAATTTAATATTTTTCTTCCCATATGTATTATAGACTCACATTGTAAGAGGATAAATTCTGCCCTTAATAAGCAGAAATTCAGGTAAGCTCATGGTAAAATAGTCCATGTCTTCCACTGACATAGGACTTAATCCTTTTGGTTTATAAAAGAAATTCATATAATGGAAATTTGGATTCTAAATGAAAATAAGTCATTTGCTGAAGTCACTCAGATGACCCTGTACCCAGTAAAGTTACATTAATCTGTAGAGAGTTCATAGTAACAGTACTTAAATTTCAGGCTTCTACAAATATAAAGAGAAAAAAATCTCCATTGGAAACTCTTCTGAGACAATCCTATATAATGGAAAAATCAGTGGGTCAGAATTCCAGTATTATATATTGATACATTAATATCTACAGGAGAGAGTTATTATATCTCAATTTCTCAATAAAATTACATTTTATAATTTGCATAATATTCAGTATATGCAAATTTCCAGCAAATTTGATCAATATCCTAATTTTTCAGGTTTTAGGAAAGAAAACATTTTTTTGATGTTAAAAGCAGAGAGACCACTTTCTATTCCAATGTGAAATTAGTAGACCTTTGCCACTCATCTTAAAAAAAAAAACCACCAAAAAACTTTTTCTGAATCAAGGAGACATCCAGCCACAAGTAAAATATGCAGGTTTTTCACCTCAGTTAAAATGAATGTGAGACTAGTGAAATAAATAAGAGATTTGTATCAAACATTTTACATTTACATTGCACGGATAAGAAAACTTATAAATTCTGAATGGATTCTTCTGGCCTGATCTGACACTTCTGTTGGTTAAAAGGAAGCCAGGCAGAGCCAGTTTGTAGGTTAAAAATTCCAGGACTTCATTAATTCAGTGCTTATTTTCACTTGAATAACAGAAATAGTTATGCTGCTAGTGACAAGAAATAAAATGTGCTGAAATCATCTTTGATGATGCTCAAGGTGTAAATCGCCTCTTTCATCTACAGCAATTTAAACTACTGCAAGCATCTTGCTACCGCATCACAGAAATAAGATTTCTGCTCAACTTCTTGGCAGTATCCAACCAGCACATAGCATAGGTGAAATACTCCTGGCACAGCCAAGGATGTAGAGACAAATTTCAAGGCATTAATAATTCCAGAAAACAGGAACCTTTTAATCAACTCACTTAAGGCAACCACACTCGGTACTGTCATACAATGTAATTTTATCTAAGTGTGCCAAGATAAACTTGGGGAATTGCAGCATTTCAGAGAAATCAGGAATGTTTCTGAGGTATTGCACTCAGAACGCATTGTTTGCTTACATTTTTTCATGCTATATTCCACAAAGAACCTGAAGCAGGTCCACTGCTGCTTGGGTATGCAGAGCACCATAGCAGAGGCAAAAAGCATTCCAAAGGTGCTGTCTTTCCAGAGGGGGTGTCCCACAAACGATTTGTAGGATGTATCTACATTGTCCTTTCAGTTCAGATTGGGAAAGTGCTTCTGAACCGGATCTCCCAACCAGTTTCACTTGCTGCTCTGTGTGTCACGTTTGAGGGTGGTTCTGGCTCACATCAGTGAGGGCACTTGGGCTGTTAGTGAGACTTCACAGGACCAAGTATGGCAGCAGCAAAACCTTCGTGTTCTGCACATCTGGATGCGAGGTCCTCACCAGCTGTTTTGCCCTGCTGATCCACTCCTGCTGTGTTGCACCACTTGCATACAGGGATATAGCCAGATAATTTGGTCCATCTGGGATGGACTGGGGTGGTAATCAGTGATTTCCCTCACAAATTCTGAGACTAACTTGCAGTGGTTATTTTGGGCAAAGGGCAATTTCAATCTGTTGCATGAGTGTACTTTATTTACCATAGAATTTCTCTCGTCTGTTCCATGTATCTAACACCATGTCGTAACCTATATCCATGGTGTTAGAAAACTGTGACTTTCTAAAGAAGTGAGACACCAAAAACCTATCAAATTTTATTGGAAACTGGTCACCTAACTCCTGAGGAGAAAATCTTCTATTTATCATGTGGTGAGTTCACTAAAATGCCTTGTATGACCATTTTTACTGTAAAAGATAAATACATGCTACAAAAAAGCACTTTACTAGCAAATCCACTGCTTGCTAGAAATTCCTGGTGATTTGCTGCACCATGCTTGCCCTACACAGCTTGTCCTTAACAGTTGTAATTGAGTTAGACTTTAATATTACAAAATGCAAAGGCAAATGCAAGCTTGGTTCCAAGAGTGTCTCCTATTAGTATGCACAGTTTAAGAGGTATGGCTTTGCTAAACCAGTATCTGTGAGTAGAGAGGATCGACTAGGCATTTTCAGTTCTATCTCCATGTAAACATGTGTCAGTTCAGTGTTGCACTTCACTCTATTTGCTGAGAAAACCTTCCAGGTAAAAAACAGATACTTTGAATTTTCAATAAAGACTTTGACGTAGACAGTCTTAAAAGATGCTGTATAAGATTATTACCTACATTTTCTTCCTGAAGTAAAATATTACAAAAATAAAGCTAATTTTCAAAGTTGTTTTAGAGATAAATGATTCATACCTATCAGCTGTGAAAAACCAGAAAGCTACAATGGAAAAAAGGGGAAGCATTGAATTTGACAGAAATACCACATGGCTCTTTTTTAATGATGCTGATATTTTAATCCTTGAACACATATTTGCAAGGTTCCAAATGTTGGCTGAGAACTAAAAGCTTGCTAATTATTTTGCTTTTTAAAGAATGCCTCTCCTTTTTCAACAGGTCTTTTGAAAATTTATTATCTGCATATCAATAAATAATAGATTTTTTTAAATTGTGATCATACAAACATTTCTGAGATGTGGATCACAGCCAAGAAAATGGTCTCTTAATTTTATTTTGTGGGTTACAGTTGTTTTGCAGCATTCTAAACCTTTATGTGTTTTCCCCCAGTATGTTTTGCTGATGAGATCTAAGGTTTTGATCATGACAAAGAATTTGAGTCCTGGGTCACCTCTGTATCCAACAGCACACAGCATAGCAAAAGGCTAACACAGTCCATGGGGATTCAAAGCTCAGTGAAAAATATTGCCTCAGTAGGTTTTAAAATCATACTTCTTAGAAAACAGGTGCAATAAAAGCAGCGGCTATGCAAACTCTTAGCCTCTTGAAAAGAATGCCTTCAGAGGTACTCTGAATCCACCAGTTCTGAGCCTTTCCTATTTGTTTTCTAGAGAGATAATGATTTACTGATTCTGGTACATACTACTTAGAGCTGAGCAAGAAGAAAATTCTGTAGAACTGGTTATACTGCTATTGGTTATAATTCTGCTCTCTGAAAGCCAGAAAAAAACATAATGTAAAAAATATTTCATTGACCTTTCTCCTTCTTTGAATAAATTATAACATGCTGCTATCCTGCTAACCTTCCAAAAATAGAACATGAGCAATCTCAGAACTAGGATCTTAAACAGAAAAAGTACAGACAGATTATCTTTATTATTTTAGAGCATTGGAAAGTTGGCCAGGATATCATACAGTGCAGAAAAATATAGAGATGATGCGCCATATTTCAGACAAGGAAAAAGGATGTCAAGTTGAATTTTCAGCCGTCTTTTTGAAGATTATGTATAGTCTGTGGAATAATCTGTTTAAATACATTGAAAGAATTATTGTATATAGGTGACATGGTAAATTCAGAATTGTAAAAATTTTAACCCTAGGAGAGAACCTTTTAGAGCAAGCCCTTCTGCCATTTTAAATCATCTCAGCGTAAACAGGGGATGAGTCAAGTAATACATTTGCACAGATTTTCTTTAACTTTTTTCCCAGACTCTTATCTGTTAATGGGGAAGGAATCTTCCTAGAGGTACATGAAAAAGGCGGTAAAAGGTGACCTGTGCAGCATCTTGCTCCATAGGAACTTAGAAGAGTTTTCCATGAGGCCAGTAGCTTGTGTGATTGCAATGGTGCTGTGTGCCCTCCTGTCGTCTTGCCCTCAAGGTCCTTTGGTCCTACCTTCTTGAATATTGTGTAAGAAATTTGCAACAGGAAGCAAGAACTTGGAAAAAGCAGAGTTAAGATTACACATGAAAATAAATTTTGAGAGGAACTCTGCTTCAAAGGCATGTGAGAATACAGAGCACAACTGCTGTCTTGTTCATCTCTGGCTATCCAACTAAACCTACTAAAACAGGCAAAAACTTTAAGGTATTTTTTCAGTTTTTTATAATGACTGGTACCACTTCCCACTGTTTAGTTGTTTCCAAAGGTTCAGAGAAAACCTCCCTAGTAAGATAAGACAACACACCTGTGTGTCATGTACGAACTAGAGTGAGTTAGAGTAACATCAGCCTGCCCTGATCTCATAGAGTTCCCTAGTGATTGACAGAATCACAGCTTTCTTCTGTTTCTATCTAAAGGAAATTATGAAGTACTGAAATCAGTTGGCCTTTCATGGCAGATTTTTCACTCTGTGTAATTTAATCTATAGACTTGATCATGTGAATTAAAATGAAACCTTAGAAGGTTTTGAAAAAGATATTAGGTTCTGAATGTAATGTTAAAGTACAAATGAGTGGTCTTTGTGGAAGGCCCATTAAGACAATACATGGTTTTGATTTTGCACATATCCTTAGCTTTTCCACAGAACACAGACCTTTCCAATACTCTGTCTTAGCTTTTTATGGTAGAATGAGCCTTTCCCTGAATTAATGTGCACTGTTAATAACAGCATTTAAAAGAAACATATTTAGAGATGTAACAATTTATTTGAAGCATCCAGATAAAATGAACAGCTATTCTAATGACACCATCTAAAGAATTTACTAATCATGTAAATTGCAACCCTCTTTCCACTGTGGATGTTTAAGCAAAATAAAGGATTGGTTCAGGAACTGGACAAAATTATTTTCAAGTTGTGAAATGAACATCCTTCTTGATCTTACATATTTTATCACTTTGAATGAAACATTGACTGACAACCTGCTCAAGGTCTGTTAAATGGAGGCCTCCCCACAATTACCTTCCAATACTATTAGCATGATTGACAAAAGGCGTACAGGATTTCTCAAGATTATCAACATGTGCCTCTAAATGAGTTTCTGCTTTCGATACGCATAAAAAAGAAGGCCGAATTCAGAAAGTATTACCTTCTTCCTAAATATGCCAAGTCCAATGAAGCTGCAGTTTCAATCTTTAATACGATCTGCCTGTGTAGAAACAACTTTTAAAGGGGAAGTACTCAGCAATAAAATTTTACACTCCACAATTTCTCAAATTCTGACCCTCTTTACTAAAAGCAAAATGGCTATAAACTGGGTAAAAGGGAAGTGGGATGATAATATACGTTGCAAAAAATATTCACTGGTCATGTTAAAACTAGCGGGAACATACAGAGTTCCTTGGAAGAGGTAAGGCATAGAGCTTTTACGTTTAAAACTCTGTCTTCTTAGAAATACTTGTGCTGTAACACAAAGAAAATGGAAGTAATGAACGATTATGAACACACGAAGAAGAAACTGAGCCACCAAAGAAATGGACGTTATGAAAAAAGCATGGAAACAAATTGAAGGAGGTCACAGAAGCTCTGGTTACTGCACTCTGTTACTGCAGTTATGAAAACAGACTTTCCCATGAAAGGCCCTTACCTGCCATTTATTCTTCTGAGCTATGCCTATGTGAAAAACAAATATCTGCTGAATACATTCTTTGGAGCTCTGTATCCACCTACTTCTGCCTCTTTACCATTAGTTCCCAGATCCTGCAGTGTCCTTTACTCCAATGTCCTTTATAATACTGTGCCACTGAAAAACTTGTCTTTCTTCTCATAGCCTTTCTTTGACTTCTGAGTGTTTTCTTACGTTACTGCTTTGATTAATCATTCTAAATTACTAATCAGCAGACAACCAGCCCATTTAACCAATGGTTAATGTGCTGATTCCTCCTTCCATTTTCTACTCAGTTTACTGCCATATATAATATTTAATGAAGCTCAGCACTCCTTGATAGACAGCTGTTCAATATCATTTCAACTTTACAAGCAGCGCTTCAAAGCATTCCTCTGAACCCGGAGAGGTAGCTACGCCCAAATCTTTTTGCCTGCCTCAGGCGTGAACTATAAAACACATTTTCCCTGCAGAAGGTTTTCTTGTGGTCGTGCTGGGAACAGCTCTTCTCTATGTCTATCATCTGTTATATTAATTGTGTTCCCTATAGAGTTGTTTATTTCAGGCTTCATTTATCTACTTATTTAATTTACACCTGTTGTATATGCGATTAGGCAATTATTACTATATTCTTGATGCTAGATTCATTATTGGCTATTATTATACTTTGTTAGTTACACTGTGGAGAGCTGAAAATGCATCTCTTTCTCTGAAGATTTATTTGCTTCATCCTTCTGAACTAAAATAAAAGTAACCCCAATAGCAGGAAACTAGGATACAATATGAATATGGCTATATATTACAGAAATACTTTTAAATGTGCTGAAAAAACCCAGAACATTTTCTGGATGGGGGGAATATAAATTCAGATCCCGTGTCTGTTTTAAAGAAAAAAGTGATCCGATTTCTGTACCTACCTGTCCATCTCAGGTGTGTGAACCATGGAAACATCTTCTGTTTCTGAACAGCTGTCTCAGAGAGAGACCTAACACAGGAGAAAATCTCATCTGTAGCTCTCTCCCTAGTGTTCTCAACCAGCTGTCTTCAACAACTTCCACATGTGCTGTGTTATAAACCCAAGGGGTGTGGCAGCCCTCATTTCCTATGGAAGCAAATTAAGGACCTCAAGAGGCTCTTGAGTTCCATTCCAGCATCTGACTTTGCAGCTTGGAAGCACTGGATGTCACAACTCAAGTCTCCCTGCACGTGGGTGTATTTATTGAATACTAATGGCAGCTGGCTTGAAACTGAAAGCTGAAGGGAGGTAGGCAACCCCTTGAACTGACATTAGAATTATCTCCACTTACCTTTATGCTTTTAGCAACAGAGTAGCACAAGATGTATCTATCTCAATCCACTTGAATTATGAGGATTTAATTTTAAAAGATAAGATGAAAAACAGCACTTGTTTTGATCTTGCAAGAGAACACTTCAATCCAAGGACATTTCTTCTAAAGTATTTAATGAGTGAACAGAACTTGGTGATCTCCGGAACATGCCACACAATTCATGTGCTCAACTTAACTTTCACCCTGAATATTTTCACACACAAAACAGCATAAGCAAAGGCAACAGGGATTTCTGTCCCTGTACGGAAACCAAGTTATTTGTTACACAGACCAGAAAAGGTTATTTGACATCAGGCAGAATCTTAATAGAAATGGAACTCCATGTGTGATTTATTCATGTGCTTACACAGGTATTCCCTTGCTCAGTATTCTAAGGGTGCTCCATTTCTAAAAGTCTCTCAGACTGTCAAACCTTGATTTCTTATGAAAGCAGTGCTATTTTGGTACACCCACAGTAAGATCACAGTGCACTGTAGATTATCACTCACCAGGCTTCATAACTTCTGTTTCTGCCAAAACTGAGCATATTTGTGAATCTTCTTCATTGTTTCAATTTCAATTTTCTCAACCAACTCCAATGCAATAATCCTCCATCTTTTAAAAACCCTATAACTTGCTTTCTAGCATAAATTTCATAATTGAAAGTTGAAGGATATAAAATGCTAAAACGATTTTGTGCTATTATTTGCTAAGATTTTATTTGGCCTACAGGTTCTTTACAGATATCTTCTTACTTACAGTCCATGCTTCCTGCAGACCACTTAGTCCAAGATATTGGAAAATTTTCCCAAATAATGCAAATTTTCCCTGATGTAAAGAAACTGTTTTACTCTTTTCTCTGACCAGCAAGATTCAAATTTACATATATCTCTGTGAAGAGATCATATGACACATTCCCTTTATGACCTCTCTTTTCTTTAATAGCCCTTAGAAGCAGCCTAGCTTTATGCAACCATAATTAAACTCTCATCCTCTTTTCAGACATCCTTTGGCATCCTGCTTATAATTAACTACTTAGTGAGTTCTTCTCTAACTTTCTTTCCTTAGTACTTCCCCCCTTCTGTTCTCCCTGTTCACCATTTTTTTATCTCTTTCTAATCCCTTAGCATCATTAGAAGTATATTCATCATTTATTTTTGGAACCTGGTTCAAGATTCAGTTTCATCTATCAGTTTCTATCTGTCACATGAAAATTGAAAGCCTTGTTAAAGGCATCGTTTATTATTTTATATAATATATCTTTTATTTATCCACGAATTACATTAGAAGTTTGATTCCTGTTCAACTAGAAACATTTAAAATTCCTGCTACCAGAGAACTACAAGGTGTTTGACAGGATTACGAAGTTGATTTCTGATGGCATTAAGGCTGAGATCTTGAATGCTCCTGCTGTTGATTTCTAAAGGCTACATACCTGAGATGGCCACCACAGAAATCTGTTCAACACTTTTTCTTGCCGTGGCAGGCAGATTTCTTTATTTTCCCAGCACAATGGGGACCTTTGAACTCGCAGAGTCAAGTACAGAAACTAGCTAAGGACTTGGAAGTCAAATGTGGGAGAGGGCAGCCCAGATTTAGTGTACAGAGATGACTACCACGGTACAACTGAGCTCAATAAGTTTTGAAACTGTACATGAGCAAATTATGTCTCCAGTCAGGGGAGGAAAAACCTTTGATCTAAGAACATGTCAAAGACAGGATGTTACATTGCAAGAGGAAAAGTAAAACGAAAAGCAGATTTTAACTGTGGGAGGAAAGTCCATTGACTTGAAGTATATCCACAAGAGCCATGTGATCTGATTTTTGAACTTTACATACAGTGTCTGTTATAACACCCACGTCCAAGAGCAGATTATATGTAATGGAACAAACTCTGCACGTTTCTGGAGAGGTCTGAGTTTCTGCTTGTCCAGCAGCCCAGTGAGACAAAAACCAGAGAGCAATGATGTTCGTGGAAGATTGAGAGCATATGAAAGGGCATGTAGCAGCTCCTATAACACAGCAATCTGGGATACTGGAACAGTTCTTGAAGTGGGCAAAGAAGCTTGAAAGAAAATATATTGCGATTAGAGACCTGAAATGGCGTTCCTAGGAACTAAAGATCTCAGCAGACAGCAGATGGCATGAGAGAGACTGAAAATTACTGACAGAAAAATGAGGAGGAAGTGTTTTCATGACGATATTTAATTGAAAAGCTGTTCAAATAGAATCCAGTAAGCTCTCAGAGTCATTATCATGGTTTCTCTTGCACTTCTACAATCTATTAAATAAATTTTTGAATAGCAGCACTCCAAAAACTAGTATCCAGCTAGTAAAGAGAGCCCCAGAATCCTTTCTTTTCTGGTCTCATTTAATTCCTTAAAAGAGAAAAAAACCCTCAACATCTAAAATCTACAAAAATGAAACATCTGTCATAAATGTAATGCAAAAAATAAAGTAGTTTTGGAGTGAATCCTGAGGAGGATTTTGGACAAAATCCAGACAGCAAGGAGCACAGGATCCAAGCTGTATGATCTCCATGGACCACACTGAGATGAAGACCAGATAATCCTCTAGATGAGCAGTAATGACAGCCATACAGAATTCAAGGTGTTTTACAGGTCCAAAATCAGAGAGATCCTATACATATTTACCATGTTCCTTCGCTAAAATAAAAAAATTGGATGGGAAGAATGCACAAAACCCTCTCCATTTGAAACAGTGAATCTCTGGTGGAGACAACCAGATGGACTCAAAGAGAAAAAAGGAATAGGAATATAGGAATTCAGCAGACAGAACAATCTATAGTCAGAGGATAAGATCTGGAAGGCGGAATCTAGTATTCTTTTTGACTTTAATGACAGAAAGAAAAGGCACTCCTGGATTCCCAGAAGAGTGGGACAATGACAATTGCACAGTGTGTATTTTCAAAAGGATGTTGTGAAATCCAAGGCAAAGATCAAAGAGGTTGTTTAATAAATCAAAATTTGACTGTTCCATACAGCTGCACAATAGCAAATATAAAACTTCTAAATATAGGCAAGAAAAATTAACAACTCAATAACATTTATGGCCTGGTAACCTTAAAAATTAAGACTTGAAGCTAAATAAAACATGATATAAAAATCCTGCCTAAATTTACTAATGGTAAATCATGCCAGATCCATTCTTCAATAAGATAACTGATTTTTAAGACTGAAAAGATATGGCCAAAGTTGTCTTCAACAAATTTTCCTGTGTTGACTCTATGAGAAATCATCATTTAAAATAAAGACTGGGACTACAAGAATTGAAGGTAGGTAAAACCTGACTGTAAATAAAATAGTGAGTTGTTCTGAAAAGAACAGTTGTCATTGTAGTGAAGTTTCTCAATAAAAAGTCACCATTAATGGCCACAACATGATGAGATTTTCTAATGGTAGAATAATTAAAAAAATTATACGGTTGGATGACTGTAAACTTGCATGGGAAGAAATGAAGTACTAGGAAACAAATAGAATTTATATAGGAAAAGGTGCAAAGACCCACAGCCAGGGCAAAACAAGTATTTCTGCCATAACCTGGGAGCTCATTGGTAGGGATATGCTAATAAGGAAGGAAAAGAACACAGGAGTCTTGAACTGCTGGTTAGTTTTAGACATGATTTGCCTACTGCTGAAATGCCTTCATGGAAAGCACAGATATGATCCTAGGTTATATCAGATGAAGTCAGCATTCCTGTGGGAGTATGCAAAATTACTGCTGTATTACCAGGTATCACTGAGAACTTATCTAGGTGGACATCTTTCTTTTCAAAAAATGTGAACTCAAACTGGAAGGATGTTGACATGATTTGGAGGCTAGAGAAACAAGTACTATGGTGAACACCATGAGGACTTGCTTATCTTTGCAAAATGAAAGTGAGGAGTGAAAAAAATGAGTCTCTATATTAGAAGGATAAACACCAGAGAAAAGAATAATTAATGTGGACAAAATGCAACAAGTAATCCGGAATAAATGGATAAATGTGATTGTGAACACATTTAATTTGGAAATTAGGACAGGTTTTTGACTATGGAGGAGATGGTTAAATTCAGAATTCAAAATACATCCTTCAAATCAAATTCTGGTTAAAGATATGAGGGTACAGTGGCTTGTCTTTGGATTGCTGCAGCCTACTTCCTGTAAACTTGGTGAACATACTGCACCCATCTCATCTAAGGGTCACTATGTCCACAAATAGGAACTTTATCTCCACAAGGACAAATGATTAGGTCCTTAACATATGAAAAGGAAGTATTTACATTTGAAATAGAATAAGACTTACACAAATGGGGTATCAGGAAACTCATGTTTTAAAAATTCAGACACTTCAGACTCCTCTAATTCTTAGACTCAGTTAGAACTCACCAGCAAGTGCTCTGCTTTCTTAGTATTGCCTCCTAAAAAATACTTCTGTGCTGTGTCAGGAAAATTTCTTGCAAACTTTGTGGGATTAAGATTCAATTCCTATTCAATTAACAGAGCACTTTGTGAATCTGCCACCCAAAAAAATACTTTTAGCATCCTTTGGGTATTAACCAAACCATTTTTTTAAAGTGTAATGGATAAAGTATCTGTAGCATTTTCACTTCAAAAACCATTGTGTTCACGTCCTGCTGGGGTTGTATTTTCATTTAAAATTCTGTATGTATTTCCTTCTCTGACTGTCAGAGTTGTCAACATATCCCCTTAATTATTTATTAAACATTTTTAGCTTTCCTCTTTTTTTATCTTTGTTTTTTTAATCAAACAAAAAAAAATTGTGTCAACACAAGAAAAAAAATATTAACCATGAGAACAGATGAAAATATCTCTCAGTGATTAGATGCCTGTATATTGAACACAGAATACAGTAGTACCTCTGCACTGATTAATATGACACACACTAAAACAAAACACAGAGCAAATAAGCACACAAAACCAGGGTAAATAAAGTCAGAGAGAAAAATATGTAAAGTGAAGAAGAGAGGAAAAGAATAAAAAAAGAAATATATGGATTTAACTCCAGCTCTTTGTCTGAGACTCCAACTACAAAATCCATTTAACAGATTCAAGGGGACTGAGATTCCTTGGCAAGTGCTTTTCATTTAGTATTCTTTTTCACATCTCACAATCACCAAAAATTTAGTAAACTGCCTGCTCTGCACTGTATAGAGACACCATTTATTAAGGTCAACTAAGTGTATTAGAATCACACTGATATCAGATCCGAACTTTGGAAGACACGACTTGAAAAAAAACCTGCCTCCTATTTCTTCCCCTACACCTTCAATATCAGCCAGTTGGTTCAACTTCTATTTCTCAATGCCCCTGAAGTGGCCAAAGCATTAAAAGATTATTTCTGTTAAAATTGAATGAGATACATACGATGGTCTAAGAATGCTCCTTTTACCTCCTATGTTGCTCTTCTTCATTCTAAGTGAGCGAAGTGTTTCCCCCCAATTCTTGTTACATTTTATAACTTTATGTGTGTCTCTGTCTATTGCTGCATATGCACATGTGTGTATAAATAATCCATATATATAATTTTATAATACATATCATTCTTTCTATGCAAATATATTTATATAATTTTATACTACTTGTCTGTATGAACTTTGGTGTGTCAGTGGAAGCTAACACTGCGTGGTTGGCAGTCTGTATAAATAATAACACTTCCAGGAAGAAGGATTTGGGTATTTCAGTGACATAAATATTTTGGGACTTCATTTTGATGTGATATATCTAAACATATCACCTTATTTAAGAACATGAGAGACTTCTTGGCAGCTCAAGATAGGTGGAATCCAGGCCTCAGCTACTAACAGAGATATTTTTGGAGGTGTATATACACATGTGAGGCAGCCAGTCTTTTCTGAAGCCTTCTCTTCAATTTTTAGTTTGAAGGTTTCTCCACATGGGATGAAGCCTAAACTGATGTTGATACACCAATCTGGCCTTTATCTGATGGGTCCAATGAATACTGAAAATTAACTAAAATTCAAAGTTCAGAACCATAAATAATGGAACTGGACCACAATGGCATTGCATTTCTGATAGAAAGTAGATATTGTCTGGCCTGGTTTATTACAAACATGATACCACTACAGCTTTAGAAGGCAAATAGTGTCAGGGTAAGGGTAAGAAGGTGGTTCTCATTTTTAAGATCATCCCTATTTTCTGAAATGACTATAGAGTTAGGCATCTCCCTAAGGCTTACTTAATCTTGGTAGAAATAATAATTTTCATCTTTCTTTTCTCAGAGAGTCTAAGAGGAAATACCTTCATTTAACCAATTCTCAGTGCTTGGTGCAACAATGGCATTGATTTTGCATGCTGGTTTTGCTGGGGTGGAGTTAATTTTCTTCACAGTAGCTATCATGGAGCTGCATTTTGGATTTGTGCTGAAAACAGGGTTTCTATTGCAGAGATACTTCAGTTATTGCTGAGAAGTGCTCAGACTCCTCCTTCCTTCTCTTTCCCCAAATTTATATTCTAAGAATGATACCATATGGTCTGGGATGTCCACTGGGTCATTGGGGTCAGTTGTCTTGTTGTGTGCCCTCCCAAATCCTTGTGCACCCCAAGACCACTCAAAGGTGGGGTGGGGTGAGGAGCAGAAAAGGCCTTGATGCTGTGTAAGTGCTGCTCAGTAACAGCAAAAATATCTCTGTATTACCAACACTGTTCCTACCTCAAATCCAAAATGGAACTCCATACCAGCTACTGTGGAGAAAAATTACTCTACCCCAGCCCAAACCAGCACACTCAGCTATTTTAATTTCCTAGCATTAATATCCTAGATATTTCAATGTCATTTGCTAAACTTGAATATTGTATTTCACCTATCCTAGAGCAAAGAATTTTCTGCAACAATTGCCCACATATTATGTACACAATTCTCAATGCCTTCTCATAATTTGAAAGCAAGTCTTCATGGGTTTTAGAACCAGACATCATCTGCAAAAAACTTCTTAATTTGTTGCATGCGTGATATAACTTTCAGAACACAACAGAATACAGAAGAGTAGCAAAGATTTTCCCTCTTTAATGGAAAAGATTCTGAAATCTAATTATTATTTGCCCTAATGAGGGGTTCATATACAACAATTAAATCTGATTCTTAAAAGGGGTACTGAATCCTTTTCCTTCAAAGGTTAGGAAAAAAATCCCAACCAACCCTATCTTTTTCTAGTGCCCAGCAGCAATCCTTCAAAGCATTCCTTCAAATTCCTACAAAGCACAATTACAATTGTATTTATGAGTTGTCCATCTCTTGCCAAAAAAGAATAAATCTGACCTGATTTATGTGTCTAATTGGAGTAATAAGAGGTTTGGGGGTTTTTTCAGCTCATGAGCCAAGGGCTCTGGCAAGAACCTTTGTGTCATAATACATCAAATAAATTGAGCAGTAATTTGTGCCGTTCACAGGTACCTTCCAAACTTCTGTAATGAAGGTTCTTCAACTTCCTTAACTGTTACAACTCTGTTGTAAATTCTGGTTTTGCTTACCAAAATGTCTTTGAGGAGGACTGGGAGGTACAACGGCTAATTCTAGCCAGCAGACTGACTCTTTGTATTAGCACCCACTCACCATTGGCGTTTTCACCAATATCACTCCTCCTTAATTTAATCTAAACATTTTTCTTTATAAAAACACCAGATTGACAAAATAAGATTCACAAATTCTATGCCTATCTGCAAAGTAATGCCAGATTTTTGGAATCCATGAGGACCTCCACAAATGCTATGAAGACTTCACGAAGTTTGTGTTCTGTGGTTGCAAAGAGACTGAATTAAAGGCTTGTGGGGACAGAAGGGTGGAGTTAGAAAATGAAAGTTGAAAGCTACTGTCAAACTGAACTCTCTGACTCAGGCATGTTTCAGGCCAAACCCTCAAACAATCTTATTTGAGGATAAGAGACAGCTTAGCTGCTGTAGTTTGACTCTCCTCCAATCCAATTGATCCTAAGGTCAAGTGGACCAGATGAAAAAGTCTTGCAGGAGCTTGCTCCATTCCACACAGTTCGTGGTAAGGTATCTCCATGGTCTGCTGCCTTTAGGATGGTTGTTCACTGGACCAATTTCTGCATTTAATAGGCTGCACACCAGCTCCTGTGGCTTACCAGAAAAGCACACGTGTTCCTTAAAAATATTATTTTGTGTGCAGGTTGTCCCAAGGAAGCTGTTTCATATAAACTCTTTTTACATTCAAAGATACTATAAATCCCCAAATTCTCAGCTTCACCCAATTTCCCCCATAAATACTATATGAGTATGAATGCTTAAAGCACAATAAATGCTAGTTTATGAAGATAAAGTTTGCACAATTAATTGCTAACTTTTAAACTGGATTGCAAATAGGAATAACACTTAATAATCACACCTAGATTTTAACAGCAAAATGTTTTCTTCTTAGGTGCTCAGAAAATAAGTCACCCAAAAACTCTTGTTGCAGAAGCTAAGGGTGCAGAATTCATCAAATTACTCCATCTGCTGGCTGATTTCCTCCAATCCTGGATGATTTCTTTTAGCTGTATATTCTTGTCCCTTTTTAATGCAAATGAAACATTCAAAGCTTGATCAGTGTCCTTTCAAAGCAAATGAAATATTCAGGGTTGCCTTTGATATTCAAAGCACTTCCTGGAACCATGACTCCCTCTTTTCTCTCTCCATTTCCAGTTTAAGAAGACCTTTATATTGCAATTTTAACATATTCTTTCTTCTACAGAAAGCACAAGACAAATGTTTTAACACTTTAGTGACTTTACTAGCCTTTCTATGTTGCACATCATAAAAAGTATAAATTATCCAACAATTTGACTAATCTTATGATTTTTGGTGTGCTTCTGTTGTTCCATGGAACATTCAGGACATGTTAGAAATACAGAAGTCCTCTCTGTAACAGAGTACTCAGAAGTTGTGCCTGTTTCCCATCCTTCCCACCTTGTAACCTTCCCACTGAACAGTCTTCCCTGGACCCTAAGCTGAACTATTCATAGCAATTCTACTTCTTCGTAAGTCAGTGTCTTCCTGTATCTTGTATTCTGTCATGCTCATCCAGTATTCATTCAGGGCAGCCCCATGCACCCCATTTTCAGAACTTGTCCACAGGTACACAATTTTCCGTACAGCCTTTTCTCCATCATGCTTTCCATATCCTTTTCTGAATATCACCACTGCTACCCATCTGCAAACACATTGTGAATTTTTTTGCACTGTGGCCATGCATTATAGCACATCAATATGTCTGTATTTAAACTGATTTCACTTCTGGTTTATTCACAATGTTGAGCTACTGCATGAGTAAATAAAAGAATACCTCTAAAGAACCAATTGTGAAAACTGGAAAGTGTAATTTTCTATATTAAATGATTACAATCTACATATATCCTAATTTATGTGAAGGTTTTGAGGGAGATGTAGCTCTAAGATCAAAGCTTTTGTGGTCCCCAATATGCTTCCTTGGAATTTCGATTCTTGCAGGTCAGGGCATATTCCGAAATAGCAAAATGCAATGAGTAAAACTATTTGCAGTCTCAAATCAGGATTGGGCAAAGTAACAGCCAGAATCGCCATTCTAGAAGTTTGAATTGATTAAGGCAACAACTGCTAAGTGCAGACACATAAGCGAGCTGCTGGAAGTTATCTGCTTCACTAATAAAATAACAGCACATTATATTAAATGCACTTGGGCTTGAAACTGTCTGAGTGAATGCCTAGGTTTCTTTGACATTAAATGAATTACCCAAACTACTTTAGTGCTTACTCATAATAATCTCCAGATTTACCAGCCACCAACCATGGAATGAGATACCCTGTCTTGCTTGGTCTCGGTTCAACTAAGCCAGGGATCAGGCCTCTCCTGATCTTCCTGTGCTGCTTCTCCACGCAAGTGTTGAAAATATTCCCCTTACAGGCCATGCTCCTTATGCCTGTACTAGAAATGGCCCCAGATAAGGGTCACCACATTTTTCTATGGGTTTCATCAGAGGGCGTAGATTCAAAAGACCACAAAGACAAATGGTTCAGCACACAGATAAGGGCTTCACAAATATTTTTATCAGTTTACATCCTGACAAGTTGAGACCAACACTCACAAATGGAAGACTGAGTCAATGTTTCTCTACAAAGAGACTTGTGTAACCCAAGCTGTTGATCACATTACCTCAGGGAGGAAAGAAATGCAGAGCACAAGTAAGAAACTAAGTCACTATCTCTCCCTACCAACCCCTCCAGAGCAAATTAAAGCTTCCCTCCCATTTTGGAAGCCACAGAGAACAGTGAGACAGAAACATATATATTGCCTTGAAATGAATCCCCTTAGCACACAGCTGGAGCAGCACAACAAAATGTAATTTATGTCTGTTACCACAAACTTGAGTTAGCACAGCTCAAGTACTCAAGTAGATAAAAGCTCCAGACAGGAACTTTTGGGCGGAAGACACTTTTGTTCAAATAAAGCCCCTCCTACATTTTCATGCACCAAAGAAGGGATGGAAAAAAACTTATTGTTGGGAAAGAAATACGGGGAAATTAAAGCAAAAGATGCAAAGTAGATGTGGTGATGGCATTTATATAAGAACTTGGTATATTGCCTTCCACATCTCAATAAGGGTAGCACCTATTCAATGGTGGTATTTCTTTTATTTGCTGTAACAAGACTATTACATTTCAGGCACATAACAACTTTCTGAATTCTGACGGTATGACTCAACATTCTGTGTAGTTCACCAAGCCAAATTGTGCAGAAATAATCTGTCTGCAGGAAAAGAACCTACCAGACTAAAGAGAGCATATCAAGTTCACATGAAAATACCTTTGCATGCAATGACATTTAAAACAGGTTTAGATACAAAAGGTATGTTAAATATAAAGATAATACTATGTGAATTCTGTGTTGAAATCCATATTATAATAATATCTAACAAAAAGTCCTTGGCAGATTAGTTAAAGGAGAACATAGTGAACTGAATTGAGCTCAACTGAAGGGTCTTTCAAGTGTTTTTATTTTCATTTTGTGTCAGGAAATTTGCATAATTAATTGAAAGCACCATTAATGAGACAAATTAAAATAATGCCTTTTTTNTTTTTTTTTTTTTTTTTGCCAAGCAGATGAGTGTTTTCTCTGTTAAGTTTAGGTGGAACAAAAAGCTTTCTTTAATACATACCGCTTACCATGTTTGGGAAATGAAAAGGGCACATCATCTAAATGCTTCATACTTGCACCTGCACAGATATGCCTGTATTTATGTAGTACTCAAGTTTCTTATACAGTCATAACTATTTCTGATTCAAACCAACCAATGCTTTGACCGAAAGGATGCATTTCAACCTTTTCACATCATCATTATATTTTCTTCTCTCAGAAGATCAAGTAGATTACACGTGAGTGAGACATTTTATATTCCTGGAAAGGTCAGTATCTCTGACATTGTGAAGGGATCATCTTATGGGTATTGGACACTGATACATGTCTGTCCATCTCCAGTCCATCTATGACTACAGGCAAGGACTCAAGCAGTTCAGCCTAAATATAAGAGTCTCAACGTATCAGTGTGAACTCACCATCTAACATAGTCAAGCCAAGCCAGATTAAGTAATGATAGTAATTGAAAAGAAGATGATTGGAGATTTTCAGACAGAACATAGGAGGATTGACTAAGGAGTTTACAAATCTAATACTTAGCCCAGTTTCACACCTTGAACTGACATGGAGCAGAGGCATCTCACATCCACCTAGAAGCAAAGCAAAGGGTGAAAAGGAGAATCAGCATCAGGTAGAAGAGGTGTGAAATAATGTAAGCTCAGGTCATTCTAGTTTGTACAAAGCAGAGTAGCCCAGTTGGCAGCTCTGTGTCTGAGCTTGCTGGCCCTTTTTGGCAGCATAAGAATAAAGAAGGGGAAAACACCATGCCTTCAGGATGTCATAAAGGGAGCTCTTTGTACCAATTGCATTTACTCTCCTAGCAAAAAATGCACTCGTACTTCACTCGAAAAAATACTTCTGCAGTTAAAATAACATGTGAGTGCATCAAATAAGGTTCCCCGAGCATCACTGTTCAGTTGTCCTGGGTATACCTCTGCTGTCATTCATGCATACTCTGTGGTCTCCAAACGCTGTCTTATCACCAGCACAGCAATCACACCAACTCCAAAAGAATGTAACTAAACTTCTGAAAGTGAATTACCATGTTCTGCAAAAAGCTCATCTTCAGGTACCGAGGTGCATTGCAGAAATAAAAGCTCTTCAGATCTGCTGCATGATAAAGCACTACAATTCTAGTATAGTTTTCCAATTTCCTTTTAGGTAGAAACTTTAAGTTACACCTTTCCCTAGTGCAGTCCAGTCCTTTAATTTAAAATTGATTTTCTCATCAAAAAAACGTGGCCTAATTGCATAAGAGGGTCCACAGCTCAATGAACAATTAGTAGTATTCAGCGTGTTTCAGTCTCAAAGCAGCAGATGTCAACAGCCTTGCAGATTTCAGATATACAAATCAATGACAACATCTGAAAACCAGAAAGAGCTTGGTTTATATTAGTCTAACAAATAACAACAGCTTAGTATATATTTTGAGCAAAATGCATTTGAAAAGAACACATCACTTCCCACTTAGAAGTTCTATGCTCTTTTCATTCTGGTCTTTACCTTTATCTCCCAAGGTGTAAGAAGCAAAATGTTTTCAATAGGAAGAAAGGTGAAGCCTGCTTTAGGCTCAGTGTGAAGTCATGTACCAAGGGTATAAGAAGGAACATGAGATATTGGGCAAAAGGGCTTAGTAATTGTTTAAAGTAGAATTAAATTTAAAAAAAAAAAATTAGATGCTCCTGTTGTCAAGGAGAGATCCAGCTAAGATAAGCTCTGCAAAAAAGTACCTTGCTATCATTAAACATTCATAATTGATAGCTCTAAATTGTTCTTTCTTTATCCCTTCTATATGCTGCTTTCCTGGTTATAACATTATTGGCTGCTAATTTTATTTTTGTCCTGTGATAATGTATAAAAGTTGCTGTGAAACTAATGTGACCATACTGTGAGTTTAATGTGCACCTCTTGCTGTTATTAGATGGGGCTGCAGGGCAGAATGCTTGGGTTTGCTGCATGGGAATTCCATTATGTAACAAACACAGCTAAAGCCGATAACAGCTTTAGATAAATATCTAATTGAAGATATTTTTCTGTCTGCAGAGGAAAGTAAAAAGTATTCACTACATACCTTGAGAGGGAAATAAACAGCACGAACTAAGGAGGATAACCTGAAAGATATGTTTTGTACACAACAGGACAAGCTAAGTCATCAGTCCTGCATATAACAAAAATTGTAGACAAAGATTATAATGGGACAACAATAATAACAGGAGTTATTATTCAAAGATTTATTCAAACCAACCATTACCCAGGGATTCTCTATGCCCCACTTTGAAGCTCTAACAGACACCGATAAGGGTTACCACCCCCTGACTGGGCTCCAGCTATTTCATAAAAGCTATATTTACTTTGCAAATCCCCTGTCCTTTCAAGTTCCCAGTCCTGGGCACAATTTACAGAATAGTCAAGCTCCTTATCAGGGCTAGATCCAGGCATGCATCTAGTCAACCCTCAGCACTGCAGCTTTTACAGAGGGAAATCTAGGCACAATGGCCAAATGGATGTTATCAGCCAAGCATAGCAGCAGCCAGTGCTGATTCTTGGCATTACTGATGCTGATATTGTGTATGTGGCAGTAGGGAAAACTTGTCCTCAGCACAACTTTCATGTATTCTAAGGAAAGCTGTATCTGAAACAGTGTCCAAACTCTAAGTATAAAGTGCAGTAAAACTGCGACATTAATGACACCTTCTATATTCCATAACATGCAAGACTTAGAGAACCTTGCTTTAGATTTGAAATTTTCACATTTGGAACTAAAAGGGGTGTACTTAGTGTGTAAGATTAACGACAATATGTAGTTGAGTACACACTTCCCAAAGAAATTCACTAAAATTCAAGTACCACTGTCTTTTTGACATTTCAGCTTATATATATAAATTGTATTTGAAGCAACTCTAAAAATATCACAGATTGCTTTCCTTTTCTGAAACTGTCAACATGAATTTTCCTGGTTTAATCTATTTTTTTCTCTACAAGGAAGTCCTTCCCTCTCCATTCAAATATGAAAAATTTATCTGTTTTCATCCACACAAATCTCTTTCCAAATGACTGGATTTTTTTTATCCAATATATAAGAGACAAATTTCAGATCACCAGTGACCTCATCCAAAAGCTTTGAATTTTGGAGTCACTTCAACTTTATACAGAATAGTAGCAAGGCAACCAAATACTTCTTCATCTTTTTTTAACTGAAGGACTGCTTAAGATTTCTGACAAAAATCCACAGAAAGTACACCCACTATTTTTTGGCAGCTAGGAAAGAAGGTGGTTGCTTTGTTGTTTACAAATAATTGTTTTTCTCTTATAAGTATAAAGGAAAAGAAATACTGTTTATCACCTGCAGTCTGTCTTCCAGAAGGCAGCAGGTTTCTGCACTGCTAATTACAGCACACAAGACAGACGACTTTTTAAATATGTACTTCTTAAGCTCTGGTCAAATTTCAGAATACGACATTTTGTATATATCATCCAAAGCACAGAATTTTGTCTTTCTCTTTTTGTAGTTCCCAGCACAGAGCTACATTTTCCAATGTTTACCAAAGCCTTCTATATATGCTTTAAGTAGATTGCATTTTCAGAAGGAGGCAAGGGAATTAAAAGCCAAAGTAGGTCCCACTTGTCTTGATCAGGTACTATGGGAAGATTATACCCAATCAGCACGAAAACAGAAAGGGACTTGCCCTGCCCTAGGTGTGAGTTCCATTTGCTGCAAGGGTGCTGTCAGGAACACGGGGGCATTTCCTTAATTCCGCGAAGGAATCTGAGCTCATTTCCACACTGATTTTCCTCCCCATGGGGAGAACCAACCCCTTTGTCACTTTCCAGCATGTCCTTATGGACATGCACACAGCACAGCCTTCCTCCACCTTAAGAGCTCTATACATGCAGCAGTGATAACAGCAGTACAGGAGAGAGAGTGAAATTAATGCCATTGAGGGGGCACAGATTTCCTTAGAGCCAAATCTGACAAGAGAACTCTGCTATTACAGGAGATTCACAATAGAAAGTCCCATCTCAGGGAGCCAAATCAACAGTGCTGCAATTTTTCCTATGCCCCATAGCACAGAATGAGCACCACATTGATACCCAGAGAGCTAATGCAAGAAGCTACAGCCATCTCACGTGGAAGTCCACATTCAGGCATTTCCAGCACCCATTCCAGTGGGGAAACAGCTCTACTGACTACAAAACAGCTGAGAGTTTCTCAGCAGCCACGCAATACTCCCAGGTAGCTACTTAAGACTTTTATATTACACCTTTACTCTGACTGATTAACACACACACACACACACACAAAAAAGGAAAAAGGAGCTAAAAGTATATAGCTCAAAAGGTGCCTCACAGCATGAATTTAAAAAAATAGCAATCTCCACATGTTGGTCTCTGCAAGTATTTAACCATATGTTTATGATGTCTCTATCTCCTTGATTTTATTTCATCTGTTCAGGGTTCATCAACAATTAGCAAAGAATTTAATTAGGACAAGTTAACTAAGTATTTGCAATTGCCATCAAAACTGTACAAACATTCCAAACTAAGCTAATCTAAGAAATCTACAGCTGTGAGTCCTTGGAAGAACAAGAAACCCAAATGACACAAGCTCTGTGGCATCTTTATTTAATAAATTCAGAAAATTTATTATTCAGAAAGATATATGATTCAAGTAAATACATTTAATGTATCTCATGTCAGTGGTTTCCCCTGGTTGTCTTGAACTATATTGAGAAGAAAAAAAATTCTTAAATACATATACCAAAAGCTGGGAAGGCAGAAAAGCATTTTCCAATTCCTGGTGTGAAAATAAAGGATTGCTCTCAGTAAAGTAAGGATTGATTTTCTCATCCTCAATATAAAGCTAATTTGTTCCTAATTTTAATGGGATTAACCTACGCAAATTATCCATTGGCTTTTAAGAATACAGCATCTTAAAACACTGCAGCATTTGTAGGTGTTACTTCCAGCTTATTTCAGGCTTAAAAAATAGTGGGACCTGATGAACATCATGTGATGACAAGTAAATCTGGGCTGCATGGCATGAAAATTCCCTTGCAAAGAAATTTATTACACAGTGATGCAGCTTCCCAGAGGACAGGCTGTCAGTTTTTACACATTCAGTAGGATACTGGCTAACAGCGTTGTTTAACCTCTTTTCACAAGGAAAAACACTTACAGCTTTGTAAAAAAAGGGTGCTCACAATGCATTCTAAATTCCAACCAAATGAAAATCAGGCTAAATCTTGAATATTTGTTTTTCAATTCACATTTCCCACTATTTTATTTGCTTGCTTCCTTGTTTATATGCTAAAGACATCCTAACTTGTTTTAAACTATTTTTTTTCCCAAGACGAGTTTTTGGTGTCTTATGGATCACGTGATCCATGGATTAAAAGTTGTGAAAAGCAGCCATACAAGTAAATGAAGCTATCTTTCATTATTTACATTGCCCCTACTTTCCAAAATATATTTGACTAATGTTCAGGAGAAAATGCACTGGAAAATACACAGAGCTAACAAAAGACATTTACAGGAATTCGACCTTGCCAGTGGGCTAAACCCAGAAACAAAATCTGAGTGTTTCAGCAATGACATTAGTATACATGTGTGTGTTCTTCAAAGTCTATGTTTCTGTGCAAGTGAGGAACAATTTAAGAACATAAAAGGAAACTAAGCCCTAGGGTAGCATTACTTGAGGGAGAAGTTATCAGTTTAATTATTATTTTCTATAGAGCACAACTAGATTATTTAGCTACAGTCATAACTAGCGAGTATAATAGAGGAAATAATTTTTTGAGACAAAATCAGTTTCTGGAGCAAAAGAGTGCAATGTCATTTGTGTTACTTAACCGGCTAAACATTGGGCAGGCGCAGCAGAGGAAAGGGCACAGATGATGTGCCCCAAAGACACCGGCGAACCAAACACGCTCAGGGCCTGCAGCCACAGCACAGCCCGCAGAGATTCACCACGGGCCAGAGGTCAAGCGTCGGCTCCTCCTTTGCTGTTAAACAGAGCCAGAACGGGAACAGCAAAGGAAAGGCTGTTTAGCCATGTAGGTTGTGCACTGGGAATGATGGATGGGCAGTGCCTTGGGTGTTTCCATTTCAGTCCGAGCCATCCGAGCCCTCTGTCATCTATTCTCCGAGCATTAGACAATGCCAAGGCAAAGCCATTCTTTTCCTGTCTTGCACATAGTCAATGGCAGACTTTTATCAAGCAGTAAGTTACTTCAGTAAGTCAAACTTCTTTCGGAGTTTCAGGGTGCATTAACATGCAGCCTAACTCGAAACTTTTTTAACAATAATATTCTTAAGGCTAAGGCAAGTTAGAGTTTTCTTTTAAACCGTTTTCTAGTCAAATGTAGGATTGTGTATTTTGCGTGTCTTCACTGCCACCTTGTGGTCAAACTTTTTTCTTATTGTTTTTATTTTTTAAATTATTTTTATATTTTTACCTTTTAAAAGCCATACAAATAGCAATGTAACAAACAAACAAACAAACCCTCCAAACAAAAAAAAAATTATGTCCAGTATATCCAAAAGTATATCCAGATCAGAATGTGCAAGATGATACAAATACAACTTTTCAGTCTCAGCATTTTCAAAGTCTAAACCAAGAAAAGAAAAGGGGGAAAAAAAAACCAAAAAACAGAACAAAAAAAAAACCCCAAACAAAAAAACCACCACAACTTTATTTTGTTCTGAAGTCAGTTACAGAAAGGTTTACTGCTGTTGATACACAGCTCTCCTGAGGTAGTCAGATTGAACACAAATTTGTAAAGTGTCTCTGGATATGCTGACTTAAGAGCTAGTATCTACTTGTTTTCTCTCCGTAGATCAATAGCTCCCACTATACACTTGTTTTCTTCTGATATTTAGCTCCTCTTTCATCATTATTAGAATTCACATTTGTTAATGCACAGCAGAATCCTATTTCACAATGAAGGCTGCTTGGTGTCACAGAAAGACATACATAACATTTAATAAATTATTATTACGAATATATTAATGTAAAGTTTAAACAGCAATAGCACTTGAAATGCAACTGGAGAAGACTGCTGTATAAAGACACATAGTAAAGGTTTTATTCATGACCAAAGTATTTATCATTCCAAAGAAAATGCACAATATTATTACATTTGTTGATTCTTCAAGTAATCTGTAATGGCCTTCAGCGTTGTGAAGCCTCAAAAATCATGGAACTAGCAGTCACCTCTCTCCACTTACTGCCTGTAGTCTCAGCAGAGAAACACAAGAAAAGGCCAAGAGGATGAATGGCTATCACCATCCACCCTATTATTTCCATGCAGTGAATAGTTCTTATGACACCAAGTCTGACTGGTAATACTTAAAATAATTTTAGGGCTGTTCTAACAGGTGCAGCATAGTGGCAGAGCATCAGACATTCTTAATCCATAACAGCCTTTTCTCACCCAACTCATCCACTATTCCCAGGAGACATAACCCAAAATCTGCTTCCAAGTGAAACCATTTTACATTCTAAAAAATCATTGAAAAAAAAGTTCATACGAGAGAGATGAACATTATTTCAACTTGTACCTCCACAAAAGAGAGTCAAGTATCTATCATATGCTGAGAACAACTGGCTTTAGGACCTAGAGTACACCTGCTCATTTTTTAAGGGCTTAACTCTTCCTTCATTCACCAAACGTTACACGGTCAGGAAGCAGCATAGCTACTGTCTGGCTGCCACAAAGTGCATGAATTAATTGAAATCAGTAAGAACCCAGAACACCCTGAGCATGGATACACCTTCTCTATTCAACTAGGTAAGAATAAGGAACATGTAGGAAAGAAGTGTGTAAACCTGTAGGAAGAGTATATACAAGTAATTACAGAGTGTTGCTACACACTTAGTAAAGTCTCAGGCTTACAATTCAGCACATCCCAAGACTGGTAAGTACAGCAATTGCTACTTTCATTCTCTGCTGTAGTGTTTGACCTTAGTGACCTCAAAATATTTTCAGAGATATCAGGATGAATATCCGTATGTTAAAGAGGGGAAACAGAGACACAAAACAGTGATTTTTTCCAAAAGCATCCAATAAGCTGTCGAAAGTGGCCAAGAAGGAAGTTATCAGAGTCCTACTCCAGGACGCTTTCCTCCAGTCCACCTTCCATGTCCCACCATCCACATGACAGTCCCTCTAAAAATGCTCCCTCAGGACACTACCCACAGGCAGCGTCTGGCTCAGGGCACAGACATTCAGCTGAGAAAACGGATACTCTGAAGTAGCTGGGAAGCATTATTTTGTTGGAGTTTACACTTCTGTACATCTCATCCAGATAAAATATGAGCATCATGGAAGATATCATTCTGGAATCTCCCTCCAGCATTAATTGTCTCTTTTATGCTCTGGAATTTGTCAAAAGTTTGATAAGCAGCATATGCTGGCTCACATGCTGGCACCTTCCTTTTCAGCACCCTTGATGACTTGGTGAACTTGTGTTCATAGTGGATTTATGAAGTAAACACCTATTGTAGAAACAATCAATGAATGAAAAAGAAATTAAATAACCTCAGTGAAATTATTCATTTGCTTTACTATTTATTTCACCTTGCTGTCTCTTTCACAGTAAGTTTAGGCCTCCCTTATGAAGTATTTAATTACAGAGATTTCATTGCTTAATTCTAAGTGTTTATTACTTCAGGATGGCTGCTTCATGTCATCCTGTTAGTTTAGGAAATAGATGTTTTCAGTGCATTTTTATTCTTGTTGGACATGACTTAACCCATTTCAGTAATTAAAACAGATTTACTCCTGCTATAAAAACCATAATTGATACAACATTTTAATTCCCATTTGTTGCTGGGAGTGGTACTTTTATTCAAGCTCAGACCTCACGCCTTGTTACAATTTGACAGCAGCTTAACAAATTATCAAACACCAACTGAGTTATAGTAACTTTATATGTTCCTGTTCTTAGGGCACAGCAGACATGAGATATTGCAGCAAAACACAAACTAAAAAATACCCAGGGGAGCCAAAAAACACCCAGTCTTGTATCTCAGGTGCCTCTGTTGAGTGTCAGCAAGGCACCCTGCATGTTCACCATGGAATCACAGCTACCTTCTAGTGTTCAGCTTCAGAGGAAATCAAGCATCGAGTCTGACACCGACCTGCATTTTGGAGCTTTTTGGGTAACAGCTTCTTACAAAGGACCAGACACAAAGTCTGTTGAAGTCAGTGGCAGAATATCTGCCCTTGACCTCAATGACCTTTCAGTCAGGCTTTCACCCCTACAAAAACTATGTGCTAGTTATATCACTAGCAGAAAGCTTGGCTGCTGCAAGCTGGAAGTTCTTAGGGCTGTATTAGGATATGAGCATGTTCTGGCATTGCAGCTAATTTAGTAATAGTAGTACTGGGGGCAAATAAAAAAGGACTTTTCAGAGAACAAAAACAAGATATGACCCAATACTGAGTATTTGCTTATTTCTCCTCACCCAGAACTTTTCTTTCTCATACTAGAGGACTTCATGCAGTTTTTTCTCAAAATAAAGTCACCCACATCCAAGTTTTGTGTTTCTTACAGATAAAACAAAACATTTGAACTAGGACAATGGAAATTACTTCTTCAGTCCATTTTTGGTCTCAAACAACAACTAGAAAAAAAGAAAAAACAAACAAACCAACTAAACAAACAAACAAAAACCCCACACTGATATTGAAGTTCTACTCTTCAGGCCACAGAACATGGCCAAGAATGGACGGGGGAGAATAGAAGCTGTTTTCCAGAAACAGAGTAATGTCTTACATTTTCCAAAGTATGCTGTTCTGAAGAGGGAAGGCTGTCACAGAGAAACAGCTGGCCACATGGAAAAGTCAACAGCTGGGATGAGGAGAGAGAGTATACCGGAAGCTGTTGTTTCTTCCCTTGAGTCAAAATATAACTTCATGTGTTTCAGAGAGATAGCTAGATGAATTTGTGGATGAAAGTAGAGGTGGTCAGCATGGCAGTAAAGGGAGAAGCTATTTAATGACAGAGTTTTGTCATTTCCCATGCCACCAAAACTCAAAAGCCTTTCTAGCAGAAAAAGGGCTTGCTAGCATATGGATTAACTTTGCTCCAGTGTATTACACTACAAAGTGCACCTATTCGAGGCCAAAAGTAAAACTAAGAGTATTTTTATACAATATTTAAAGGACCACAACCTCTTTCAGTAAGGAATATTCCGTTATCTAACACAGGAATTAAATTGTCCCATAATTTACTGAGGAATTTCCACACTGGAAATTCTATAGGGTTAAGCCATGTTCTTTTGCGATGCTAAAGAAGGAACAATTCCACCAACAATAACACAACACTAGTGTCAAATAGATGTGATGCTGAATCAACTCCACAACAGTAGAATTAGGCACCACTACCCATCACTTTCATTTCCAAATTACTGATTTAATTTTAAATACAAGCCAACTTCCTTCTCTGCTTCAATGCAGTCCCATTTATTCTAACCCACATGCACTTCTCTATACCAAACAGCTTCAGTGTTTCATTTAGTACTTCTGACTCTACAATATAACTACATTTTAGAGCAGGAAAAAAGACTTATATGGGAAAAGAGTATTTCTTTTTCTCTTATATAATTTCTAGCCCTTTTCTTAATTACAATTGTATGTATATACAGCTAGCACTGATACAGTATTTAACTCACTTATGAAAATTCTTGCAACATCTGAATGTTGTGTGAACTTGCATTTGAAATTAATGTATTACCAAAAGAACTTACTTCATCACCATTTTACTTTGCTCTACTGATCTGTTAAATGTGTTACACCTCTCTTCCTTTCAAAGGCATTATAAAAAAATCTGACCTGTCATTTTTTCTAGGGTTACAAATAACTATGCATGCTTTACACAAATTAACTGTGAAAAAAACATACTAAGACAGAACCTGGTTTTTTTCTTCGGCACCAAAGCAGTAACAATAGGGCAGAACTCAGTACGAATGTAACCAAAATTGGAAAAAATTCTATAACTTATTTTTATAACTTTGCTAGTACCATTATTGAAATGTAATAAATTCTTTCAACTATATTTATATCAATGACTTTTATATAATATAGAAACACATTATTTGAGTTACTTTTAAACAAGATAGTCAGGATAAGTAATGAAAATCAGGATTTTCAATTTCTGTCAACATAAAACAGCATTTGTGAGCCCAAACTTAAGTAACAATCTAGACGATAAAACACAAAGGATACTAGATTACATCTATTCAGAGTACTTTATTTTAACTTTCCCCTCTAAGTTGTGTTTTGGGACTGTATATTAGGATGATTTTTGTTTCGTTGAAAGCTCTAAATTTACAAGAAGTGGCAGTTGGTAGAACCGGGAACGATTTAGCCACAAGTCAGTCAAAAGGAGTATCTTCTTACGGACAAAGATAAAAGGTTTATAGTTTACCACATCAGTTTATTAAAGAACATTCATTAAATACCACTACAGCAGTCATTAGGCAAGTTCTTCAAAGACACTAAGGCATCCTTAAGCATACCAGCCTACTTCAGTTTTTTAGGCTTGCAAAGCACCACAACACCAAAAAGTTAGATAGATGCCTTGCAGAATAGAATTCATAAAGCTCCAAACAGTTGTTTTAGGCAATAAGAAAAAAGTGCTTGCGATCACAGGGGATCTCTTAAGTGACAGTAAAGGTACTCAGCCCCTTGTAGATCACCTGAATATTTAGGAGCATAGTTCCTGTCTTTGAAGTCTCTGTTTTTTTCATGGACTGTTGACTAAGTAAGTCAGGACAGTGTTATCAGATGATGCAGATTAGGAAGGAAAAAAAATCATGTTGTAGTTTATACCATATCCATACTGACAATCAGGGACCTACAATAATAAACCATTTTAAGAAAACCTGGTTTCTTTAGCTTTGCTGCTCTTTATGAATCCTCAGACTGGGTTTCTCTACACTGTTTCATCTTCTAATATTGTTTTTGAAACTAGATAGGAGACAAGACATATGCAATTTTTCTATGAAGTAGTTTAAAGACCTTCTGGCTTGACTCTCATCTCTTTGTGAAGCAATTGCCAAGGTTTCATTTGTCAGCCTGCAATGATTAAATCCATGTCAGTGTCTGTCTTTGCTTTCACTACACTCTCCTTGCCTCCATTTTCATTGAGATCTCAAGTAGAATTGGCAGAGATGGAATTTTCAGAGGACCATTAATGCTAAGTCACCTTAGGTCAACAACTCTACTAAAACAAGTGTGCCAAAGTAGCAAAGTAGCAGAAAACCAGACATCTACTTGAGACTTCAAGTAAGGTCAACAACCAAACAAAAAAATTACCCAAAAGGAGATTTCTGACTACACTTCCTCTGATATGGATTTAAAGTTTCCATCAAGATCTTGTGTCATCACTCAACCTCTACATTCAAGTTAGTGCACTCTCAAATCCAGTTCCTGAAACTATCCATAGTCATTAGGGCGGAGTTTGACCTCAGTCTTTTCACAATCAATGCAATCTCAACCACAGCTCATCAGGAATATTTCTTTTAAGTTTAGATGGAATTTCCTGTATTTCAATTTGTACCCATTGCCTCTTGTTCTGTCATTGAGAAATGTCTGTCTCTTCTTTACTCCCTGGTATTTACACATAGATGAAATGTCCCCATGCCTTCACTCCTCCAAGCTACGCAGCCCATCTTTGCTTATGTCAGATGCTCCAATCCTTTAATTGTCTTTGTCAGCCCTCGCTGGACTCATTCAAATATGGAGAGCCCAGAACAGTACTCAGCATTCTAGATGTGGACTGACAGATGAGGAGAAAGATAACTTCTTCCCTCAACCCACTGGCAATTCTCTGTTTGCTGCTGCCCAGGAGATTGATGGCCTTCTTTGTTCCAAGGGTGCTCATGTCCATTTGGGGTCTCCCCAGGACCTCCAAGGCCTTTTCTCCCAGGCTTCTTTCCAGCTGGTCAGCCACCAGCCTGCTCTGGTGTATGGGTTTATTTCTTCCCGGGTGCAGGATTTAGCTGAACTTCACATTGGCCCATTTCTACATCCTGCTGAAGCAACTCTGAATGATAGCACAACAATCTGGTACATCTACCACTCTACCCAGTTTTTGTGTCTCCTGCAAAGCTCATTTCCGATGGGATGGCTGTTAGATGGAAGCTTACAGTTTTTCTCTGGAACCTGCAGCATGCAAGAGCTTGCTGTTCCTGCTCTGCTTGAGTTCCCTGTCTGTTCCAGCCCTGCCTCATTTCCTGCTCCAATTATTTTTTGAGTCCCTGCTCTGCTTCTAGAGTAGACCAGTGCCCCAGGCAGTGGGAATAAGTCCAAACAAATATCTCATTTTAGATATAATCTCTTGGATTATTTCTGACAATTAGCATCAGATATCTAGTGTTGTTCATAGTGTGAAGTTAGTCACATAGAATAGTGCTTCTGGACGGCAGGAACATTTTAATTTTGTCCATGGATAGTATTCTTGAACAGTCAGAATCTTAAACCAGAATTCCAGTATTAGGTTTTGAACAAAAGGTCTATTCCTTTGTAAATAGAAAAACTGTTCTGATTTAAAAATACTATTGCTGTAAGAACTTACAATTGATATATAATATCAATATTAGCACTTAAATTGTTGAAAATTAATTCCAAATCTAGGAAAATATCCAATTTAACAAGTTCTAATGAGCACAATTATTTCCATATTGAAGACATATGTGCAATTGTGTTGTCAGTCTTTGCATGTGAGCAACAATTCCCTTACCAACCACAATAAATGTATTAATGCAGTAGTTCCACACAAAAAGTATTTTCCCAAAATTGGATGGCAGACAACTTTGTTTTATTTAAATTAATTATTGTATTACTTGATCAAAGTATTTAAGTAATTTCAAATGCATCAGCAGGTTCTGTTCCACAATTGTTGAGATCATATCAAATTTCTAACAAGTGTCTGAAAAACTTAGGGTCTTTTTAAATACATCAGTACCCTTAACATAGTGTTTTAAGAATTTCTGCTCAATTCACAAAGACATCTTAGTAACCAAGAAATTACTTATAAATTCTGACAAAGCCAATTCCTTGTCTTCTTACAAATCCCTCTTTAAAATTAGGAAGCTGTTGCTATTACAATGGCATCCAGCAGTTGAGACTGCTATCATCACACTGGACAGTTATCACCACAGCCTGATATCCAAACCATTACTCTCTCATTACATTCCTAAAACCATGTTCAGTTCAGCTTCCTCCCCATGTGCTTGCATCACCTCTCTCCTACTGTTTTGAATATGAAACCTACATCATGGCCTGCAGAGAAGGTGTCAGTGCCCATGGTTTCTGTTTCCACCACATCTAACACCAGGGACTGTGGTTTGTAGGCACTAAAGGGGTAGGAAAAAAACCTGCAGGTTTCTGTGGTAGGTGTAGTGCCAAAAAATTCCATACAAACTGTAAAGATTTTAAAACATGGTTTTAGAACAAGATTTTCTGATAAATTTCTGATGTAGAAGACCTGGGAAAGAGCATGGTCGTGGGAGGGATGCTACAACATTTTGACAATTTTGTGCCACCACACGCCTTTGTAGCTCCTCACGGGAAGTATAATGGCATTCTAATGCCATTCCTAAACCACTGTGCTTTTTTGGCTGGGGTAGAGTTCATTTTCTTCACAATGGCTGGCATGGGGCTGTGTTTTGGATTTGCACTGCAATCAGTGTTGATAATAGAGAGATGTTTTTGTTATTGCTGAGTGTGGCTTACACAGAGACAAGGCTGTCACCATCTGTGAGTGGTCTGAAGATGCACAGGAAGTTGGGAGGGGACACAGCTGGGACAGCTGACCCCAACTGACCCAAGCAATATCCCAGACCACACAGCATCATGCTCAGCATATAAAGCTGGGGAAAAAGGAGGGGGGGATGTTTGGAGTGATGGCGTTTGTCACCCAAGTCACGCTCATTTGATGGAGCCCTATTTTCCTGGAGATGGCTGAGCACCTGCCTCAGGTGGGTTTGCTTTGCTTGTGAACAGAGCTTTTTTCTTACTAATTAAAATGTCTTTATCTCAGCCTGTGAGTTTTCTTACATTTATCTTACCAATTCACTTCCCCATTCCTTTGAGGGGGGAGTGAGGAAGCTGCTGCCTGGAGCTTGGTTTCTGGCTGGGGTTAAACAACCATCCAACAAAACCCATCAAAGAGCCATAGCAATGAGAAACAAGCCACACTTTTTCACAAGATATGTTCCAAAGCATTTTAATTTCAAAGGATTCTTGTAGAAATACTGTAAAACATTATCTTTTTTTAACAATTAGAGGTAATGAATACCCATATATACCACAGCAGAAAATCTGCCACTGCTGTTTGCTATTACATAATCAGATTTAGGTAAAAAGGTTTCCTGTAAAAAAACCCGCATGACCAATATTCTGTCTTTTTTCAGTAACCCTTTCCCTGTGAGTCTATTCCTACCCTTGTATTCTTTACATTTTACAGCCTTGAAGTGCTTCAGGGTTGTTGTGGCTTTGTTGTTGTTGTTAATCTGTATATAAATTATTGTTATTTTTATTATCACTGGTTTCACTGGTATAAGTATTTTAAGGCAGCCAGCTCCATACTCCAGTGACATGTGTGTGGTAAAATCCTGAAATCAACAAAACACCACAGAGAAGTACCACAGCTGCCTCAAGGGATAACAGTACAATTTTAGATGTTATGTAAGCAAAAATGACAAACATACTGGGAAGGGCAAGCATTACTTTAAGTGTGTATGATTATACCCAAAGAATACTGCTATGCCTGATTCAATCAAATTTTTTTCTTAAATATAAAACAAATTCTTCTGTGTTGCTTCCAAGAAACAACATGCATTAACAGAAAGGAATGCTGTGAAAGGTGTTAGTTCGACAAATTAAGAATGGAAGTGCTTTCTGTATTTGTCTACAAATTATATACTTGAAATCCAGAATGCAATTTTTTACAGGGAATGGGAAAATAAAATACTGCTATTCTCCTCTACTTTGAGTTGTTTTTCAACTCATTTCATTGAACTTTAACTGTGGTAGTCATGTGGTCTTTACTTGTACTTTCAACAATGTCTAAAAGTATCACTGTTAAAAAAATTATTTGAGTGTCATGTGGCTTCGTTGATTTCTCATAATTCAGGAGAAGTAGTACATAATTTTGTTTCTTACGCATGTTTGACAAGATTGAACAGCCCTCTCAAACAATCTTGAGCCTCTTTGTTTTTCACTGTAGTTATTTTCCTCAGCTTCCCGTTACTTGGCACCGATGACTTAAATCCTCCAGAGGAATTCAACTATTTCAAGTAGCTTGAGTGCCACTTCTTTGAATCAGAATTTGTGTGATAAATCCAGGCCAAGCAAGAAATTTGTTTGACTTTAACAATGTTCCTCACTAAGAACAGCTGGTCCTTTACTACATACTCATTCAGCAGGGAATACAGCAGTCGTCTGCTTATCTGATCTCTTTCTGACATATTCCCTTGGATAAAGGAGCTTATTAAATGACAGTAAACCAAATATGTTCTCTGATGTCTCTGTTCTCAAACGGCCTTAGTCCACAAGGGACAAGCATTCTCTACCAGCTGCATCTGCAACTCCTACTCACAACATGAACACAGGGCATTTGCCACTTCCATTCCCAACTCCTATTTAGGAATCAACACTGCAGTTTCTTAGGCTGTAATTTTCAAAATCACGTTAAATTTGATAGCATTTCAAAACGAATTTTCAAATTCTTTCATAATTTTCTAAACTCCTACATGATTCTTTGCATCACCTACATTTTTATGTTTCTTTTCACAGACTGCTGAGTTTGGGGATTCTGAGCAGGAGTCTTCTTGGTGTCATCTCACATATTTTCATGGGCACAAACATAAATGCAGTAAAATTCTGTGTTCATTGTCCCACTCAAAGGAAGACCCCTGTCAATACCAGATCAAGTCCTAAGCTGCATTAGGAAGAGCACTACCAGCTGGTCATCCTTCCCCTTCCCTCAGCCCCTCTGAGACTCACCTGCATTGCTGTGTTCAGTTCTGGACTCCTCAGTACAAGCAAGAAACAGATGTACTGAAATTGCTTCCACGCAGGTCATCATGAAGAGCATTAAAGGACTGAAGCATTTCTCCTACAACAACAGGTTGAGAGAGCTGGAACTATTCAGCCTGGAGATCAGAAGGCTCAAGGAAGCTCCTAATATGACATATGAATACCTGAGGGAGGAAGACAGTAAAGATTATGGAGCCACACCCTTCTCAGTGGAGTTCAAAGGAAACACAAGAAGCAATGGACACAATGACAATCTTCATTATCTTCTCAGTGAAGAATTTTTCCCTAGAACCCAAGGCGAACCTTTGAACTGCCATTTGTGATCCCTGACTGTTTTTACCTGGCACTACCAACAAGAGTTGGGCTTCCTCACCTTTGTACCTTCCCTTCAAGTATGGAGGGTTGCCACTATGTCATCCCTTAGTCTGCTCTTCACCAGATGAAACAAGTGCAGTTCCCCCACGTCCCTCCCCAGGGAGCATGAGCTGTGAGCCCTTTATCACCTTGGTAAGCCTCTAGTGAACCCTTCAAGTGCCCTCCTGGAAACTCAGTCACTGTTTAAGCATTTCAACCGAGCTGAACCAAACCCATTTGCACTTGGTCAAATTAGAGGGAATGGTTTCCACCCTTCCACACCAGTTCCCCCTCTGTAGCATCATTTCCGAGTCAGCCAAGGGCATGCTGTAGTCATCTTGCTGACACTAATAGTTAGCTTACTCAACAAGTTCAGAGCAAGACTGTTAGTATGATTATATATAGGTTTGTGCGTTACTGGAACACTGCACCACTTTTCCAGCCATTTGGCAAGTTGTTCTCAGAGCTCCTAGCCTAAAGAGCAGTTGCAGAAGCAGACAAATTGTCCTGACCACAGACTTCTCCATGTAAAAACTCTGATGAAACTGTTATCAAGATTAAAGAACAGTCTGGCAATCTTGGCAATGATGCAATATTTTTTTTCATCCAGAAAACGTAATCAAGCATTCCCTCATGTTCTTTGTCAACATCACACATAGACTTTGATCAGAATATAGAAGGAATAAAACACAGACGGGCTAAGACAATGTCACCAGAGTATTTTTGTTCTCTGGAAAAAACGCTGACACACTTCAGCAACCACAAAAGTACTATTCTTTCCCCCCCAGCTTCTACAAGAGTTAAAGCATACTGATACTCTTCTAAACCTCTGGAGTTAGCCAAACCAGCAAGACTTTACATTCTTGTCAGTGACATCATGCCCATTCCACATGTGCCAAGAGAAAGTATCTCATTTTGAATCAGCTCCTGATTCCTGTGATGTTTCCTACCTTCAGCCTCAGATTTCTTGCAAAGCACATCTCATAAATACCAGTTCGAAGCTGTGAGCATGAAGTGCTCACATCTGAGTGTAATGGTTTGCAGGACTGCCATGCAGTTTGCTTTCCAGTAACCATTCTAACATAAGTGGTACTTTGAGTGATGTGGAAGTCATGCCTTAGGGTAGCCATGAAAGGAAAGATTTCACTAGCATTTGAATCTATTTCCACTTTGTCAGCACCCACATAAAATGAGCTTTCCATTTTTATTCACAGACAGGCACGTAATACTACTCAGGATGAGGACTAGAGAGGGGATTGCTTGTCCAGAGATATCTAGAAGCATCTGTGTATAACAGCTTACCTGGTACTCATTTAATAGCCAGGTTCACACTTTGGCTGGCTTTTCGTCTCATCTTCTGAGAATGTGTATGCAGGAGCTTAGCTCTTGTGTGTTTTATGAAAAGGCTAAGGATACCTTAAGGATATTCTATCCTTAAGATAGTGTGTTCTATTCTTAGCAAATCCAGATGCTGCAATCTCTCAGCATTTTGAGCTATCTTTTATAACTGTAGCTCCCGTAACACGAGCTTACACCAGGGCTTCTGAGAAGTTCTTTGTCACAGAGCTCACTAGGAACATGGTTTTAGCCCTTTGGACGGCAAAGTCTCCTTAGCCGGGGTGTAGGACCCGCCCGGCACGCCCTGCCGCAGGCAGCGTCCTCCCCTGGGCTCCCACCGCCAGGCGTCACCCTGCTGATGGGAACGGGGACAAATCCCAAACCGACCGTGCAAAAAAAAAAGGAGTAGGGAAGGAAATCAAACGGCACTTGCACAGTGAGAGCATATCCAAGTTAACATCCCTTGCAAAAAAAGTAACTAATGGAAAACACGTGGGAAATAGCCTTTATCCAAAGCACAGAGAAACATGCTAATAAAGGTAACTAAATTTTTTTTTTAATTTAAGGTTTTAACACAGAAGATACAATTATTCTGTCTTCTATTCCTTCTAAGGCAATCTCCTCTTTTCTTCCAGATGTGGCACTCAGCTGGAGTCTATGTCCATTTAACATCTATTGAAAAGGAGAAAAAAAATATGCTCCCCTCCCAACATACAAAGACATGGAACTTGGCATCATTTATGTGAAGATATCATCAGGAGGACACAATGAGCTCTGTATGAAAACATTTCTGAGACGAACTGGCCATGGGTTCTTCAACGTCAGTAAGTCACAAGATATCAAAATATCCACTAAAACAGAGATTTCACAAGATAATGATAGTTCACACTTCTGTGTGACTAAAATTTCAGGAGACAGCTGCCTTCTCAAAATCGCCAGCACAGGTTAAAAAAAATAACCAAACGTACAGGATCATGGTATTTTAGGAAAAAAAAAATTAAGTGAGGATTGCTCATATGGGAAGCAGGGATTAACAGAGCATTTTGTCAGGCTAGGAGAGTGACACATTTGGAGGAACTGGCAGGGAAGGGAGAACGGACTGAAAGGAGAGGAGAAGGGCTCCCGGGATCCGAAGGGCCGCGGGCCAGTGGCGGGCCAGGAGCAGCCCCCGGAGTGTCCTGTGAGCCCACAGCGCACCCCGCCACNTGGGCGCGGAAGGCGGGGCCGGGAGGGGAGGTGGAGGCTGCGGCCGGGCCCCCCTCCCGCCTCTCATCTCCTCGGAGTCCGGCAGGCGCTCCGCTGCTGATCCGAGGGTGCCTTCCCCTCCGATCCTCGCCGCCGGGCGCTGCCCCCGCGGAGGGAGCCGAGCCGGGGCCGCCGCTGCCACCGCCCCCTGTGGCGGGACCTGCGGCGG
>VWZW01001369.1:856835-904174 GCA_013397115.1 Edolisoma coerulescens | reverse complement strand
GCCCCCCCCGCCACAAGCGGCGGGGCTGCCGGCAGCAGTCCGGCTGGCGGAGGCGAGGGGCGCCGGGGGGGAGCGCACCTCGGCGCCCCTTCCTCCTCCTCCCTGCGGCCGGCCGGGGAGGGAGCAGGTGAGCGCGCCCTTTGTCCGGCCGAGCGCCCCGCAGACCCACGGCCGGGGCTCTTCGGGCCGGCCGTGTCGGAGGGGATTCCCCGAGGCCGCGCCGTCCCGCCGCCCTCCGCTGCTCGGGACGGGGCACGGCACTGCGGCTCGCACCCGCCGGGCGGAGGGGAGCGGGATGGGCGCGGAAGGCGGGGCCGGGAGGGGAGGTGGAGGCTGCGGCCGGGCCCCCCNCGGGCCGGGAACCCCCGGCGAGCTCGGGCTCCCTGAGGGGGAGTGCCCCGGGCTTGTTCTGGCTGAGGAGGAACGCCGAGCGACGCTCTCCGGCTCCCACCCCTCCGGGCTTTCATTCGGTTTTCCATCGAGCTCAGCAGAATTTTTGAAGAGCAGGGAAAGTTACGAACTCGCGTGCCGAGTGTTTACAGCGTCCTGCACGATGCACCGGGCGCTTGGAAAGCGAGACACTTATGCCCAGCACTTTCATGCTGTCATTTTCCGAGAGTGCCAAGAGAGAGGTACAGGCGCTATCCCGTGCCTCTTCCATCACCTCCTCCTTATTATCATTGCTTGTTTATTTTACCCATTTTTCTTTTTTCGTGGAGCCAGCCCTGAAACCCCTTACTCAGGAAAACCTCTCAATGACTTGGGATGATGTTTTCCCGGGGTAAACGTGTGGATCCCTGATGGTTCAGCTTTACAATGAACGTGCTTTCTCGGTACAGAATTCAATACCGTACTCACAACACTGGAAACTTGGCTTTCTGCAGCGGGACGCCCTCCACCCTCGTTGACAGCTGCCTCCCAGAGCAGAAGGGGTGTGCACTGAGGATGGACATTAATATAACTGTTTTCTTTCATAACAGTTGTGAGTTAGATGACTGTCTCCTGCAGGACTCCTAATTTTTCTTCAGATGTGTTCCAAAAGGACACATAGTCTAAATGACTTCTTCCTGGCAATTTATAAGGCACTGATTAGTGAATTGTAAGTGCTCTTTTTTTAGGGTTTTCAAAAGCTATTGCTGTGCTTTGTTAGTGGGAAATAATTTCGTGTTAACTGGTATCAGAAGCCAAGTGGAATATAATGCCATGAGACTTGAGTTTCCTTGCATGCAGTCGCATGGCTGAAACCCATAGTTCTCTGGAAGAACACCTGCATTCATTCGCACACACTTTCTTATTTCTTTCTGTCTTGTTTTCTGCTGCATAAACCTTTAACACTGTATTTAACATTGTATTAAACATTGTATCCCAAAAGAACCAGTAAGGCAGCTTTTAAGACCAGCAGCTGGCATTCTAGCTCATGGGTTGCTTTTTTCACATCATGATGTGATTTATTCCATCCTCACCAATATAAAACTTTACTAGAAACTAATACTGGACTCTTTGTCTCTAAATTTTCTGAATGAAGCGTGATAGCAGCATGAGAACTGGGTGAGTCGGGCTTTTCCATACAGAGCTTCCCAATCTAAATTATGCTTTTGGGCCTCTAAGGCAGTGGTAGCCAGAAGGTAGGCCTCAATAACAGTGAATGCCCTTCATATTATTAGTTCCTTAGAAATAGATGTGGAGTATTTGTTATTGGGTTTTTTCCAGGTAAATTCACCATACTAAATTCTATCTGTAAACTATTCTTTGAATTGTAACAGCTAGAAATTATGTATATTGAAACATGTAGAAGTAGAAATTCTAAAGTCTGAGGTTTTATGAAGATATGTGATACCCCAAAACTTTTGATAAAATCACCAGGACTAGCCCTAGGAGTAGGGGGAAAAACAGAAATGTGCCTTCATCAGTCCATGCTTTCTTGTGTGCAGGATATACAAAGGATAACCTTTTCCTGCATCATTAGCTGGTGTAGGAAAGGGTTAACAGCCTGACCTTCAGACAGAACTCTTGTTGACCCTACTCTGCAACACTTTTCTGAAAGGTTATGCTCAAAGGGAGAGCTCACTACCAGGAGGGAAAAATCCAAAGATAAATACTAAGGAAAAGAGCACTTCAAAAAAGAATACTTCAGCTTCAGGTGCCTGGTGGCCTGGCAGAGAGCAAACTCTCATAGCAGACAGTAAAAGACTGTAGGATTCATCCACTGAAGGAACCAGACACAGTGAAGGAAAATTGTCAAAGTCTGATTTCTCCATATAATTTCCCCAAAGGTTTATAGATATAAAAGAATCAGTAGTTAGAAAAACAGTTTAATACACAGTAATTCAGTTGTTCAGTAGGAAACTACATGGAAGAGCCACCTAGTAATTTTCTTAAAGGCTGCCACAGAAAGTCACCCTGTGGTATGGCAGTCTCAGCTTCCAGTGTGGTGCCAGTGCCTCTCCTCCTGCAGTGTGCAACAGTGTGACGCATACCTGGGAAGTCCTTGTTGCAAGGTCCTTGCAGTCCCTTTAGTTATTTTACACTCTTCAAAATACTGTCTTTCCTGCTACCCTGGGGTTTTCAGAAACATCTCTTGCAGTTTATCAATTCTCTTGCTTTTTTTTTGTGGCATCTGATTTTTTGTTGTCCCTAATAGCTTAGAACCGTTTCTGCTGGTACTTGTGGTGATGAATATTGCCAAAATACCTTGGAACAGCATGAGGGAATCTCCAGTTTCTTGACAATCTTGAAGGAAGAATATACCTCTAAAGCCCCAGAGTGAAAGTCAGGTAGACCAATCCTAAACCCTAAAATATATCAGCAACATATTTCCATGGGCTTCTTGCATCAACAAGTCTCATGAACTTAATAAAATCCATCTTCATAACATTTTATATGTTATTTCTGTAAGCTGTTTCAAACTAATTTGTTGTCATTTAAAAACTTGAATTAATGCATTTATTTCACTGGTGACAGGGATATTAGGCTTAAATATTATTTTTCATCAGTGATTTTGTTTCGTTGATTTATGCTCTCTCTTATTCTCTGCTTTACCCAGGAAATAAGCTGAGCTTTTCCGTTCCCAGAGGACAGACTTTCCTTTCCCTAGTTGACTGTACCTTCTCCAGCAAATGTATGGAGGACAAGAAAGAAAACAATTCGAGGGAAAATAGGCCTCAAAGTTCCAGTATGGCATTTCAAAACCTGTTTTTCATCCTGTGTTTGTTTTGCAGGGAGTTTTCCACAATGGAGAAGATGGAAGGTGGTAATCGTGCCATTGATCAGAATGCAGGTCAGAACATCATGCCAAGAAGAAATACAGGAAATCTTAACTACTTGGTAATGTTTCTGTAAAAAAGCAGCTCATATGTCACATAGAATATTGCAATCTTTGATTCCGTTTCGTCCAGAGACAGTGGCATCACCACACTGGCATATCATGAATATTTCTGAAGTGTTGTCACAATATTGACATGAAGAGATAAAAAGATAAAGAACATCTCATTCAATTTAATCACAGTCCATGATAAAAAATACACAAAGTTTGGGGCAGCTAAAAACTACATGAGGGTAGCTGCTAATTGTATCTTACCAGATGAGCAAAACTCCATAGAAATAATTTGGTATTTTTACACAGGAATATAAAATTTATCTTTGGAGGAATATTCATGATAGCAACATTGCATTCAGGAAGTTTTCCATATCACACAAAAAAGGTCCAGAAAAAAGTCCTTTAATCCTTTCTTGTGCATATTATTTGGGCTACATCGTTGAGTCTATAGCTGAAATGTGACATTTGAAATCTATATCTTACATAATAAGAAGCTGAAATGATGCTTCACATAATGTCATCTTTCCTTCCTTTAAGTGTAGTTATCTTCCCGAAATTAAAATCTATTTTAAAATCACTGCAGATAATGAAGAATAGGAAATCTGTGCTACAAGTGCCTTGCTCAAGTGCTGACTATGCTTTTTGAAATGTTATGTTTCCAAGGTACCTTATCTTTCATAGGGTATATGTTTTGTATATGGCTTCACTGCAGTACATTGTAAAAGTCGTGATGGCAAATACTGTCATTACTGAAGTTTTTAATCGTGTCTTGAACTCACTTTGTATTTCCTTTCTGTCCCTTCCAGAATGTGGATATGCAGGCCGCAAATCCATCAGAAGCAGCTGCACTTTTTGATTTACATCAAGCACACCATTTTGGTGAGTTTGAACACTCTTCAGAACAGCACTGCAAGCAGGATCTGTTCCCTGAGTGGCACTTACCAATGAAGATAGCATCTGCGATCTCATTATTAACATTTATTTACACTTCTATGAGAGATGTCATATATCCTTTTATAACCAGAAAGGAAAACGTTTTCTATAAAATTCCAATCCTTGTCATAAATAAAGTTTTGCCAGTGACTTCAATTACCCTTTTAGCACTAGTGTATTCACCAGGAATATTAGCTGCTGGTTTCCAGCTGTACTTTGGCACCAAGTATAAAAGGTTTCCCCAGTGGCTGGATAGATGGATGTTATCAAGGAAACAGTTTGGACTTCTCAGTTTCTTCTTCGCTACATTGCACGCCTGCTATAGCCTGTGCTATCCGATGAGAAGATCATACAGATACAAGCTGCTGAACTGGGCATTCCAGCAGGTACGATGGGCATGCAAACATCAACCCTTCTGTATTCAGAAAATCCTTGTTTTGGCCATTCAAGCAAATCTGAATGGGGGAAAGCCATTTTCATTGCCTTTGTTTGATTTTGAACTAGATTCCCAGAGAGCACTCTTAAGGGATGAAGGAAGACCTAGTTGCCAAAGCATGTAATAGTCAAGAGTCATCACAGTACCAGTGTATAGTTAATAAGTAATTTTCTTCATTTGGGATTTTTTTTGTGTCTGTAAAATGCACAGAATTGTATCTCACAGGAACATTTAAGTCTTTGTCACATTATTAGTTTAGTTTAGATTAATCTTCTCTGGACTAGTGAAATCTATCAACAAAAACTGAGCACTGAACACAACATTTTTAGACATCTTTGCAAATTGAATCAGCCAGCAGTGAAGGAAGGCTGAGCTAAATCACAGTACTCTGTATTTGCACAAACTAAATTAGTGAATACTGATGGCTCACAATTGCACCAATACACACTACCGTGTTTAAAGATAGAATTTCAATGATGCTTCTGACTCATGGGCAATAGTTGACTTGCAAAGCTCTCCAACATCCTCTGTGACTAGAGAGTTCCTAATGCTCACCTATCACCTTGAGTACCATAAGTATTGCAGTATTAGGAATATTCCAGTATAAGGTATAGATTGCAAATGTATGTTTTCATTGCCCCCAAAGTCTAATCTAGAGTTTTATTAAAAGCACAATATGATGATGTCCGTAGATTCTTAAGATTTCTGTAAACAGTCAAACTACCTGTTGAAAACTCTGAAATCAGCCTTACTGGTAATCTGACTTCAGTGGATTACTAGAAATTTCCTTGAGATTCCAATCTTCAAGATGGAGAAGTGATCATATTTGGGGCATACTATGCCATGGTGATCACGAGCAGGATCAAAATGCTGTTGCAAGTAGTTGTAAACAGGAGAAGCTTTGACATCAATTTATTAAAATCACAAATGTACCAAGGTGTGTTTTTTTAAAAAAACAGAACTAAACAACTACCCTGGCAGGATACTTTTATTAAGAGGGCCTGCTGAATTACTTCCCTGAAGTAGTGCTGTTAATATATTTCCTGTTGTTATAATCTCCCTGATATGGTATTTAACCATAGGTAGATTTTTTTTTTATTGTCAAAACCACGATTTATCCTTGCTGTGAAGGCAGCCTCAGAATCAGGCTCTCCTGGGCCAAGACACTGATGAAGTGTACATTCTTCTCTCTAAAAGCTCTGCAGATACTAGTAAAGACTTTGTCATCAGAAGTAAATAGCAGTTACATTCAAAGATATTCAAACAAACCAAAATACTGTATTTCTTTGCTTATTTCATTAATATTATGGTGAAAATAGTGAAATTATATTTCACACAAACAGCCAAGTGTGCCAGTCTGTAATTTTTAATATGGTGTTCTTTTGGCAGGTCAAACAAAAAAAAGAAAGTGCCTGGATTGAACATGATGTTTGGAGAATGGAGATTTATGTGTCTCTAGGAATTCTGGGACTTGCTTTGCTGGCCCTGTTGGCAATAACATCAATTCCATCTGTCAGTCACTCTTTGACCTGGAGAGAGTTCCACTACATTCAGGTGTGCGTGAATGTCATTACTGCACGTCATCAGTCCCATTTGTAGAACTGTGTGTTATCAGCTAAGACCATTAGGAGTTAGAAATATCACACACAGAGGAGTTAGTGAAACCAATCTAAGAGTTTGTTCCGTACTCCTTGTTAATTGGTTTGCGAGAAAGGTTCTTTTCATTTACTCTTTTTCAGAAGAACAGGCTGTTGTGTTCAGTGTATAAAATGGGAATAAAAGACAACCCCATACTACTTTTTTTTCTCTTCCTGACTTTGTGACCAGCAGCAGTTGGTCCCTTCGAGACCTCTTCTTAGCTCTGGTGCTGAAGACATTTCAGTCATCTTCTAGGCATCTTATCTTTCCTGAATGCCCCATGTCCTGCTGAATTGGGAGTAGGTGGCATTGAACCAGTCAATGCTGTTCCCAAATGACAAAGTGTATTCTGAAAGAGACATCTTAGAACAGATGCATAATGAAGCCCAGCCAGTTTTGAGTTTGCTACAGCTGTGCTTGTTTCCTTCACCCAAGCATCTGGTTTGCTCTCGATTCTCTTATATCATATGCAATAATAAGGGGTGGTTCTGCTGACATCAGTATGGTCACACTAGATTTAAGCAAGTGTTGGATTGGGCCCTCGAACACCAAAATATGAAAATTCAATAACCTACTAAGTACCTGGCATTTGAAAATTTGATTTCTATTTTAAAAGCAGATCTGAAGTATATAATCACCAGTTAGTGATTTGATATTCTGCACACTCTGTAAAGTCCATCATTTGGAAGATAAGTTTACAGGTTACAGAGAATATGGACACGTCAGGAGGGAGTCTCCAAATGCATGACTGCTTTCAGTATTGAAAGACTATGGTGAAGAAAGCCAGAAGAGTAATACTTCTGTGTTGGACTTACTTTATAAAAAAAAAACCACCTTATTACTCAAAAACCGGGTTCTGTACATTCAGCAGTTGGAAAGGCAGTGTTCAGCTTCACTGATGAGTACAAGATTGTTAAGTGATAAGAAACTCAAAATTATTAGTAAATTTTCTTTACTCCTGAATTTTTTAACCAAGGTTAGTCAAATTTATCACTGTAAGTGAAATGAAATTTGAGTTTCCTGTAGTTGTGCAGTGCTTTTGCCATAGTACTAGACTTACTAGAGTTTGTGATTTTAATTTAGCTTAAAATTTCTAAAAGTAATGAATTAATCCCTTAATATAGCTGCTGTTGAACTCAGAATAATTTATCACAGAACTAAAGTAATTTAGTATACAGATGGCATCTGTAAATTGAGATATTAAGTATTGAGCACATTTCAGGAATAACCTGTAATTTCTTCTGTATTTTAGCTAAGTATCATAGCAATACTTGAAAAATGTGTCTCATCCATTTTGTTTTATGGTGGCATAAAGGGGTACAGTTGGAGTCTTGACTTATAGTTCCTACATTTTAGTTTAAAGCCAATGGTCTTCTTTCTTTGACTTGAGCATGTTGGTCAAGGCCTGTCCAGATTTCCATATTTGCTTAACAGAGTACTTTTTTTGCCAAGTTGGGAAAAATAAATAGCTTACTATATTCTCTCTCTTTTCAGAGCAAGATGGGATATTTAGCCCTGCTGCTGTGCACTGTTCATGCACTGGTGTTTGCTTGGAATAAGTGGGTTGATGCTAACCAATTCATCTGGTATACGCCACCTTCATTTATGGTTGCAGTTTTTCTTCCTATTGTGGTTCTGCTTTGTAAATGCATATTGCTCCTCCCATGTTTTAGGAAGAGGATAAGGAAGATCAGAAGTGGTTGGGAAGCTAACACACAAGCCAATCAAACCAGCATAACTTCCCGACTGTAGATCAAAAATGGACATTTCCTGTCTATGTATGTAAATATGCTCAAAGCCATGAAATTTTTACTCATGAGCTCTGTTTTCACATTTGCTACAGATGGTTTTTTTTTACTTTTCTTTTTGACTTCGGGAGTATGAGATAACGCAATTTTGTCGTTTTCGAAAACAGAAAACGAAAACATTTATTTTACATTTTAATCTATTCAGTGTTTTTGTATTTGACGATTTCTTTCTTCTGACTCACTGCTTTTAAAATCCAAGTGTTTCATTTTCTCAATCCCAATTCTTTTGTAGGCAAAAGCAATCATAAATCATTTCTCCAGATGACCACAGAAAGTAAAAAAATGATTACACCACAGAGCCCAGGAATGCTTTCTGCTTCGCACAGCCATGTGTGTACCTTCATTTAATCTCAGAATTAAAATGGGACAAAAACTAGAGTATTTACCATCCCATTCGCTCTCAGCACCTGCAGCCTATGTTTCACTCTGCAGAATGGGGACCTTGGCATATGAGCCAGACAGAAACTGTGTATTCCTGCCAGGTCTTGAATGTATACAACTGGGCAAGCAGAATTACAGGGATCTTTACAAGGTAAATATCTCCCGAGGCTTGGGCACAGTCTAAAAAAAGAGTTTTTAGACTCAAATCTCCATCTTATCCAGGACTAGGTGTGTCTCTGTTTACTTGAAACGATAAAACATTTCCCATTTTTTATTCCATGAACACCTTCTTTTGTTTCTGATGCTGGAAATTTTCCATGCTTTTGACCTAAGCCTGCAGCCCTTGACATGTGCTAAACTTTATTTGCCCAAATTATTCCAGTGGGATAACTACATCAGGTAAATGTGTTTTATTGTTTACTCTGGGGCCAGCACAATTGTGTGACTGGAAGGAAAACATTAAAAATAGACATTTGAATCTTGCCATTGATCTGGTGAGATTCTCATGTAAAATGGTCTCCAAATGCATTTGCTTTTACAGACATTTTTATAATAACTTTAATAAGCTCATTAAATCCTACTTTCCTTATGTTGCATAGGTCTGACTGGATTTTTTAAATGAGTAATTCATTTTTTAGTATCTGTTTTGAAATATGTTATTTGGTAGTTAATATTTTCACCCAACATCAGGAACATTTCTGCCAGTCTGCCTGCAGGAGCTGACTAGGACATGGACTGTTGATGCCACCTATTGCTGGAACCATGTGAATGAGAATTGTAATTGGTAATGGCTCTGGTATTACAACAAACAGGAAAACAACATATGCCTAAAAAAAATATGAAATACATGGTGCTAATGGATCTGTTGTCCCTTTCTGGACTTTTACACTGTACATAAATAACAGACAAATTAAATAGCTACAGGGATATTACATTTTGTATTTTACTGGTTGTTACCGTTCAATTATTGCAACTTAAAAGTTGTCCTTTTTATTTGCACATAATGTAGCACTGTGAACATAACTGGGGACATGGTGGCCTGTATAATATAGATTGAAATCTGTGCCATTATGTTTCAAACTGGTAATGCATGGCAGGGGCCAAAACCCTACAATACAGGACGCTGGACTGCAATGTTAATCTAAGCAGTTTCTAACAGAGGAGGAAAAGTATGGCTCTCAATGCATTTGCATTTACATTTCTATGAATGAAATAAATCTTTTTATAAGTCATAAGCTCTATGCACTTGTTACAGAAGGTAGTGCAAGATAGCATAACTTCATTCATTTCAACCAGTTAATATGGTTTGAATTCCTAACATAAATTACAGGGGCAAACCAATTCCAAGATCATCACGTACTATCCAAACTGACCTTTTATGCTCATCATTCAGCTGGGGACATTAAGCACACATGGGACTTTTCTCTCTAGCATTGCTCAGAAGCAAACCTAGAAGTGTCTTCTACCATATGAAATTTGCATACAGTCTACAAAAGCTATTCCAAAAATCACACATGACATCCAAACATTCAAGCACATTTTTCCCCACTGATTGTTTCAAGTAGGAGCCAGGTTTTCTGTGTCACATCTAGCCATTTCTCTAGAAGCTACCATTGAATGCTTATAGCCAGAATTTGAGACTTCATGTTGACTCTTCCCTGCTTTGTAAGTCTTTAGTAAACTACATCTTAGTAACTCACTTCCCAGTCTTCAGGCCGCCCAGGGAAGTGGTTGACTCACTATCCCTGGAGGTATTTAAAAGACATGTAGATGTGGTGCTCAGGCACATTTTTAGTGGTAGGCTTGGCAGTGTTAGACTTATGGTTGGACTCAACGTAAATGATTCTATGATTTGCTTTTAAGGCATTCAGATACAACTGTGAGGGAGGAGGGTCATATAAGGTCTATATAGGGCTAAGAAGAAAATGCCATTTACAGTATTTAATTTCTCCCTTTGTAGCAGACGTGATTTAGTTCAACACTAATGAAACTAAGTTCATATGTACCTTTTAATTTATGTTTATGTACCTATTTCAAAATTCAGTGTATTAATAGGCCTATATACTATTATAATACATTAATTGAATGTATGTGCACATTTTAGGCTCTTATTTGTATAACACTAATTTTATAAAACTGTGTGTCATTAAATGCTTCAATGTATGCTGTGTTGCCATTGTGTCATATACATCCAGGGTAAAACAGTGAAAAGGCACAGTAGGCTCTAGAAGAGCTGCTGATACGAACAGTCAAGGGGAGCCATTCTCTCCGTGCTGGTGAAGAGCCTGGATCCTCCAAAGGAAAGAAAGCAAAGATGTGAAAAGCAAAATGGACACTTTCATAGTGTAATGAAATTGTGTTTTTCCTGACAAAACCTTTAACTGACTGCCTGTATATTCTAGCATTCAGAGGAGATTTGTGAGAAGGAAGAGAAGGCTTTGGAGGGAGACCCAAGATACCTGGAAATACTGATCAAAGACCAAGAAAAGTTCAAGAATAGCAAGGGTGTTAAGGAAAGGCATGTACAGGAATACTTTTGGGTAAGAATCCATCATTCTAGTGGCAGTGGCTTTATAATTCCTCTACAAGGCCTGCAACGTACTTTTTTCTGTTGTTTCATGTCTCCAATGTATTTGAGAGACACAGCATTGAAACTCTGGAGATACAAATTGTTAAAGGGGCCTGAGGAATTTTATGCCAAATTCATTTGGAGAGGTCATATCCAGAATACTCCTCCCAAGAAGTCACAGCAACTATCATTGCTCAGGAAGCTAGAGCCAGGGCTGTGTTGGCTATTGTGTAATGCAAATTCCTGTTGACAGCAGCATTTACTGTAAGCAGTCCCTCCCTTTGGCCACTCTTCTCTGTTCTCTCAGTTCTGCAAGTCTTTAAAGATGCGAAGTTCATCAGAGTAGGGCATCAGATCCAGCTGAAAAGTAATGCAGAGAGAAGAATGATTCAGCCAGATCCATTCATGGGTCTGATTCACCTGACAGCCATGCACATATGTCAGTAGGAAGGACGGGAAGAGGAATGCTGTAAACAGGCAGCTTAACTTAAACCAGCCCTAAATGCAAGGCTCCAAGTGGTCCTAAAAGTTAAAACTTACATTATTTCATCCTATTTCAGCAGCAAGATTATTACCTTGCTTCACTTATTTATCATGTTCTTAGTTTTCCATGAATCAGTGGGCAGAAATGTGTTCTAGAAATTGTCATCAAAACCCATATAAAACTGACTGGCCTCTACATGACTGTGGGCTGTGTGGTTTTATTTGTAGAGATGATGATCTCACATCTCCTCTTTTCTCCTACATCCATAGTTTCTAGTACTGTCCCTTGACAACACAAAATGTATTCTGTTGTCAAAAAACCATTTTTGAAATTCAAACTAATTTCTTTTAAACTGATTTTCTTTAAATGGCATGAAAGGAACAATTCAAAAGAATAAAACAAACCAAAAAGACCAATTTTTGAAAACACACTGTATCCACCCCTGAAGAATGTAATCTGCTGTAGTTGCTGTAAGTGCCTGGCAATGGCTGATCATTCCCACTGATGGTTTTTTCAGTAGTGCCAGGTTTTCTTGATCCCATGAGCATATTCTGGTGCTGATGGCAAAATACTTCTTATTATTTCTTTTAATAAAACAAGTCTCATTGAATTCAGTTGCATAAGAGTTCAATTTTTGCATCATTTTTTTAACTTTTCTGTAGATTGAGTTTAACATTTGAATGCATGTATTGAGGCTAATTTATTAAGTAGGTATAATAAGTATTCAGAGATTTTCAACTGAAAATACATAAAACCAATCCGTGAACCAAACTCTCTAAATGTAAAAAAGACCAAAGCTACTTTCAATAATAATGATGCAACAGAATTTGTTTTGTATTTTTATGTTTCTTTTTATGTATATTTCATCTTCATAGCATGAAAGTATATTGCTGAGATAAATATGCTGTGTCTTTGATGTGGTTAAAGATGTGTAGTCTCTGTGGGACTTGTAGAATACTACCACTGATACTGATAACAAGTATTTGGTCTTTAAATGTCATCTTTTTGGGATCACTATTAAAAAATAAGTTAGGCAAAGGTGGGGATTTTTGAACTGGATGGTCAAATTTGTAGTTTGCAGTCATGTGCAGTCTTTATATACATGCTTACATTTTATTGTTGAATGTACTCTACTGAAAAAGAATTTTCCACATGAGTATCTCCATTACTTGGAATGCTGAGAAGTATCTTATTGCTGGACTTAAAGGAATGGCCATATAACTCACCTCTAATTATTTCTCTGCTTTATTTTTTCAGTCCTGTGACTCATATATAAAACTGAATGGCACTTCTCTCTTGCCTGTACCTGTGCATGTACCAGAATAACTTCTGAACAGTGCATCTCATTCATTCAAAAATATTCTAAGTGTCTAACAGGAAATCCTTAAAAAGAAAATAAACAAGAAGCTGGAACTGGAAAAAACCAAGCCATTTTCAGAGCTCCTCAAGTATCTCTGCAACTTTAGTTTAGAAATCTAACAATTGTCAGATGTTGCCCATAATTAAAATAATGACGGCTTTCCCCCTTCTCATTTGCAATAGATTTTGTACATTCACAAGGATATGAACATCTTAAATTATTTATTCCCTGATAATTAATGATGGACCAAAGGGTATTCTGGGGCTATGAAGCTATGCAAAGGGGCATCAACATGTGATCAGAAGGAACAGGACAATTGGAGATCTGTGAAAAAGAGGAAAGGAGACATTGCAAGCACTCAGATTTTCTTATGAGAGGAAAGAGTATAGGAGTCCAATAGATGTTAAAGGGTAAAAATAAGTAGGTGGAGGATGCTGAATGAGATGAATGAACATCATCAAGTTACTAGGGAATAGAAATCCTTAGTAAGGGAGATGGGCAAAACGGAGGACAACTGAATGACTGGTGGGAGAGTCTGAACACTGAAGTGAATCCTTCAAACAGAGGGGATGGGAGGGTTGGTTATCCACATGGAGCTGGGGAATTGAACAAATAAATACAAAGAGCCCAGGTATATGTAGAATTTGACCTTATTAAGTTGCAAACATTTCCAACCCTGAAATACTATTTGAGGCATTTCCAGGGAAATCCATTCAAAATCCACTGATATAGATGAACACCAGCAAGGTTATAAGTGGTTCAGTGACACACCGTTTCTGAAGTTTGAGGAACGAGTCATAGATATTGTTCCACTTTTCATAATGATCTATATATAAACTGAGTTATTTTCAAATAACAGCAGATGTTGCTGGTTTATTTCCTGGTAAAGCATACATCATGTGCTGATCGAAGGAAAATTTTTATGTAAGACACAAGGAAACTAAACCACTCTTAAATGTTACTTACACAAAATAAGGAACCAACTGAAACCAGATTTAGATGTGTATTACACTATATTCAGAAAATCCCTAAGAATTTGGTTTTATCCTTGTACTGATATCACTATTCTACTTCAAATATTAAATTGTCACCATTTACTTCTTGCGGAGACAAAATTCCCAGTGAAACCAATGGGACTTTTACTTAGCTATTCAGAGCAACATTTGTCCCCTACAGTCACAGAAATACTTCACTGTCTTTGATGCAATTACCAATAACGTGTTCACCTCCTCCAGTGTTTGGGATGGACTCTATCCTGCCATATACCTTCCATCAAAGCAGCCTTATCAAGAGAACAGCAATTAAATCTGCTACTATTCTTTATTATCAGCCTGGCCTAAATCACTCCATCTGGGGGTTTTGTTCACGGTGGTGAATACGCTTTTGTGGGTAAAACATCTTCTCTTTTGCATACTTTTGCTATTAGTAACAACTGCTGTTGTTATTGTGCATTTCTTATTCCATTGCTTTGCCCTTTTAGTAAATTGCTGTTTCAATCCATAGTCTATGCTTTATTGTTCCTCCCTTACCAGAAGGGGCAGGGGAAAGGGAGTGGTGTATTTGGTATGCAGTTCCCTACTGGTGTCAAAACCAGCACAACCTCCCTGGAAACTCTTCCACGTACTTGAGTTCTTACACCTTTCTGACACCAAGGTGCTAAAAAAATTAGGGAAAATTGGTGGTGGGGAATGCCAATGGTGAGGAAGAGGAAATGAAGTACATAGGGTAAGTAGGAATGAGATACACTTAGCTATTAGAATGAGGTGAGGGTGAGTGAATGAAGCAGGGGGAAACTGTGAGCCTACAGAAAGTCTGGGAGATGGAAGGAGGGTATAATTTAATTATAATTGAATTATATTTTAATGCCCCCTCCCCTCTGTTTTCACATTCTATTCCAACCTTATCCTCCTTGATGCCTCCCTTTCCTCACCTTTGATCCCTTCACTAAACATCCCACAGTAAGCCCTGCACATTCTTACAATCCCCCTAAAATAGCCAATAATAATTTTCAGACAATTCTTTCTCCCTTGCATACCATATCAAGTCCCACATCTCTTTAGAAAAACACCTCTTCAGTTCACATTACATTCAGGGGAAACAATTTCTTCCCTTGATGACCCTGGTGGGTTCCACCCCAGTGACAATGATCTGGTCATTCTCCTTGGATGGTCTTGGCAGTAGGCAATTTGGCTTCATTTTCATTGATCAGCTTGCTGGGGTTCCTTCACCTGTTACTGCTCCTCTGACCCTCACTGGGTCTTTGGTTTTGCCACAATTAGCCTTTGATAATTTAACGCAGCAATACAGAGAAGTGCTTCTCACATGAGCAGAGTGTGGAGCAGCTGCATTACATGAAGAAACTAAAAAGGTTGGAGCTCTTCAAATGAGAGGGGAGAAGGTGGAAGGGGATTAAATCAAGATTTACAAAATATTGAAGACAATGGCCAAGATAAGCACAGAACTTTCACCAAATCTACCTTACTAGGAATAGAGAGGATTCAATAGAAATAGTAGCAGATGACTTTACAGCTGATTAAGAATATGCATCTTTCTGCAGTGAACAAATTCTGGACCTTGCTGCCACAGAGGGCTGTGGAGGCAAACAGAATCAGCAGGTTCAAAAGGAGGTTAGACAAATCCAGAAACAGCAGCCCCTAAAGCAACACCAAAAGGGCTTTGTAGGTATGTACCCTATGACATCACTAGGGTAAATATGGATTTGGGAGGAGAGTACAAAATACAGTGGCCAAGATTGCACACTCTCCTTAAACAGCATTTTGTTTTGCTGCTCTTGAACACGCATTAGTGGGTTAGATAGGCTATTGGTCTGATCAAGTATGGTTTCTTATGTTCCCTTACATCAAGAGTAAATCACTCAGACTAATACATTCCTCTAAGTTTCAAGGCTGGAAAACAAATATGTTAGGAATGACAAATTCTAAAGAAAAAGCTATTGCCTTGATAGTGAAAAACTGCTTAACTCTTAGGATCTGTAGCAACTCGTTGGTCTCAGTTCATATCTGTGGAATTAACTACATAATTCTTTACAGGACTGGGAACTCAATTATTACTCCATTGCTCTATAAACACACAGATTTTCCTTTTACAGTGCTAAGTTGCTATTGAACTATGGTTTCATTTTTGTTTCTCAGGGAATATTTTACACAGTCAGCACGATCCCATTCAGTGAAACAAAATATTCAGAATCAACTAACTGAAGACCTAATCTATTACAAGGTACATGTAATAATGAGATTACAAATATTTTACATGTTAAATATTTTTATGTTTTCACCACCATGATGATACATACTACGCAGTGTAGTACCTCACCAGCACAGGCTGGGGGCTGACTTGTTGGAAAGTATCTCTGAGGAGAAGGACCTGGGGGTCCTGGTGGACAACGAGCTGTCCATGAGCCAGCAGTGCTCTTGTGGCCTTGCAGGCCAGGGGTATCCTGGGGTGCATTAGGAAGAGCGTTGCCAGCAGGTCAAGGGAAGTAATCCTGCCCCTCTACTCAGCCTTGGTGAGGCCACATCTGGAGTGCTGTATCCAGTTCTGTGCTCCTCAGTACAAGAGAGAGCTGGAGGTCCTGGAGTGGGTCCAGCAGAGGGGGACAGGAGCATCTCTCTTACAAGGAAAGGCTGAGGGAGCTGGGCCTGTTCAGCCTTGAAAAGAGACAGCTGAGAGGGGACCTCACCAGTGTCTGTCAGTGTCTGAAAGGAGGGTGCCAAGAGGATGGACCAGGCTCTTCTTGGTGGTTCCAAGCAACAGGACAAGAAGCAATCAGCAGAAACTGATGCACAGGAAGTTGCACCTAAATATGAGGAAGAACTTCTTTACTGTGCAGGTGACCACGCTCTGGGGATGTGGAGTCTCCCTCACTGGAGATATTCAAGAACCATCTGGACACAATCCTGTGCCATGTGCTCTAGGATAACCCTGCTAGAGTAGGGTGGTTGGACCAGATGACCCACTGTGATCCCTTCCAACCTGAAACATCTGTGATCTTGATTTTTACTTCTCTTGCTCTCAAGAAAAAATCTGTGGTCTGCAACTTTGTGAAAGAAATTTGAAATCAAGGAGCTAAAAAAGTAAAACACAGTAGTCTTAGGCTATCAAATGGGGGTCAAGCCACAATCCAGCCTATGCTTCCATCAGCTACTTTAGTATTCAGGCAAGTATTATTGTGTTTTGAATAAGTTTTTCAGTTTTGCAACATCCATGTTTCACTAGGAAGGAGGTATGTCTGTTCTTGGTTAAGAAGTCAACTGACTGAAAACTTTGGTCTGGATGCAATTGTTTGCATTATAAACATAATCTATTTTTCTCCTGACTTTGGGTCCAACAATTATTGCAGGCATAAGATCACACTTTTAGAACCTACTGGCTCACTTTGTAGATACCTTTTAAGATAAGCAGCCACAAATCACAAACAAAAGTTCTGATCTTCTGTTACTTACACCACAAAGCAAATGTTTCAAGGACAAGTGGAAAGGTCACACAGGACTTTGTTCTCCACATGAAACCAAGAACAAAGGTCCTGAAACCCCTCAACTGGTCACCACAATAGCTATGGAAAATCATAGTCAGAGAAATCTAGGAAAGGTTTCCTTCCTTCCTTCAGCTTCCTTCTGGTGAATAAAATTAATCTGATAGATCATAAAATCAGAAACAATCCTCACTGTTTTTCTACTTGGATTGTCTTAGAAATAGAAGTGTAACTTGGATTTTTTTTTTTTTTTTGGCGGAGGGAGAAGAGGGGGTAGAGTAGTCCTCTGCTTTGGGTGAATCACCCTTAATTTTTAATTTCTCTTGGGAAGAAAGAGATACCTTGTCTTGTTTCACATGACTTGCCAGTATTTCTCAACTATAGCTTATTAAATGTGCTCTATAAAGGCATTTCTTCTCTTTCCTTCATTCTTTTTCTTTTTTCTCTCTTTTTTTCTTTCCTTCTTCTTTACTAATTTTTTCTCTCCTCTCCACTCTTCTCCTCTCTTTCTCAAAAGAATAGCTAAATGGTTTTAGTTTTTGCAGTTTGTGCTTCTATCCTTGCTCTTGAATACTGAAATTCAGATCCTACAGGGTCTGAGAGAAGTAGTGATACCCGGACAGTTAGTGAAAACGGGACATCACAAATTGATGAAATCCAATGAGTGAAGGAAGAGAAGAGACTTTAGGTGAGGTGTTTACCATTCATTTTTGTTCTTCATTTAATTACTTCTAAGGTGGTGGTATTTTTAATAGTATATTTATTTCAAAAAAACCCCCACCCCTTTTTTCAAGTAAACAATGGCATATCTCTCAGATCCATTTTGTCCTTACAAAGAATGGGTAAGAGGTATAAGTTTTATTTTTAGGGTAATTGCAGGCTGCCATAAGAAAAAATTAGTTGATCTAAATGTTCCTGGCTGGGAAACGCTGTATTTTTCTGCTAGGTTATAAAATTAGCTGTGTTGAGCATAGTATGCCAAAAATTATTGTATTTGGGTTTGTTGCCCTGATAGGAAGCAAAATTTTATGTGTTTGTTTTCATTCTCTTGCCACAAGGCAACCCCCAGGGCTTTGCTTTCCCATTGCCAAGAGGAAGAACCAGAATATCTGTTCCATTCGCCATTTGGAAAATCCTTTGTTATGTTATATCCCTTAAAGGAAGAAATAATAGTGCTGCCCTGGACTTTGCTAAAAAGGAAAAACACCTGCTAAGAGAAAATAATCTCCTATTTTAACAGATTGTTTAAGACAGTCATTTAACAGGGTACCTGAGAACTATGCTGACCATAGATCTTTGTACATAATTTGAGAGAACTATAACTATCCAATTTCATCCTCTCACTAAAGAGACATGGTCCAATTTTGGCAATGACCCTTGCTCTCATGCTAATCTCCATGCAAAACACGGCCCTCTATGCTTTTCCTGTTTGAACAGATCAGTTACACAGCAATGGAAGGGAGGCTGTGGTTGTTTTAGTCCCAATTTCAAACAAGAATTTCAAACTGCAAAACCGCAAAAAGGTAGAAGGAAAACATAAGAACAAGTTGAATCCATCAAACTGCCTTGATTCCAATTTTTAAATGTACTAGATACCAAGTTAGTGTGTCTGTTCAACAGCCTAGTAACTGACCACGTCTCAAAAGTTCCCTCATTTACTCCTGTGCCAAAGGCTAAAGTCAGGTAGGTTTGCACACAGCAAGAAGAGAAACAACTGGAGAAGAAATGAACAACGTAGGTGAGAAATGACACTGAATGATATCCATGGGGTTGAGGGTTAGGAATGAAGGACCAGGGTCAGAGCTGGCACACTACATAGTGCAGGCTGGAGGACAGAACCTGAGACACTTTCCCACAAAAACTAGACAGCACTCACAGGCCAAACAGCTGCTCAAGAAACAGGTAACAAATCATGGATTGCTAATCATACACCTGCATAAGAAAAAGCTCCCTCCTTGTTAAAAAAATCAACACAGATCTAATGCATCATCTCCTAAAGGTCAGAGTCTTCTGTTCAAGACTTTATGCTGCCATAATAATGTAAAAAAAAATCCCACAAGAAAGCAATGACAAACATTCCGATCTATTTAATTCAAATAAATTAAGAATTATAAGACTGTGACTGCTCTGATTTTGTGTGATATATTATCATTTTGAGGCACATGACTCAAATGCCCATTTTCATGTAAATACTTTTCTGGTAACAGGAGTCACATAAAGTAGCATATAAAGAGAATCAGCCAAAAATAGTGCAGGAAAGAACATGCTGCTTTTTTCTTTTGATACATTAGTTGGTTGGACTAAAATTTTTGAGCTCATACAATTGTAGATGTACTGGCTACCAAAAAACAAGCCTGGGCTTATGACTTTTGAATCAATAGCAAAGGAGAATATTAGAACAAGAAAATGAAGAGCTGAAATGCTGGTTCTCACCATGGAAAGCACCAATTCAGTTCTGAGTAGTCTGTCAATGGATTCACGATTTTATTTTATTCTGTGGAGTATCAACTCAGTCCTCAGTGTCTGGGAGCTGAAAATGCAGTTTGGAAAATCAAGTAATACCATTTCCATGCACCTGTTTACCAAATTAAAAAATAGTTTAAAAATATGTGTTTTCAACATCAAGAAAATTACTTATTTAATAATCAGGGAGGGGAATGAATGGCTTCTGAACTACAAGAGAAAAGTGTCACAGTCATCTTTTCAAATTCTACAGCATGGTTATCATGATTATATATGGAAACAAATGTTTGAATTAATTGCATGGTTCATTTTGCTGAAGTCCTCAGTTAATGCACTATAGAAACAAGTCAGCATGCACACACAAACGATGAAAACTGTTACTTCAGTGTTTCAGTGTCATCATATGGCTTCTTTTCAATCACCTGTGCATTCATCAGTTTTTGCTGCAACATGAGAGACCTATTTTCATGTGGGTTGGTAGTTTGAAATGCATTAAAAACAAAGGATTGAGGGTTATACCTTGTTACATATATAGCATAGCTTAATGAAAGGTAGAATTTATTAGGTAAATCAGAAGACGTTAAAATCAGAAGCTATGTTTTTTCAGGGAAAAGCTCCATTTGTCTTCAACTGGAAATTTCCATATCAAGCAACAAGGAATTCAGATCTTGGGGCTCAGCTTTGCTTTTATGTGGCTGAACCATTGTGTTTCTCATTTTGTCTAACACTGAAATTAGAGCACAACTTCCACCTGCATGGAGTCTACTGGGCACAGAGCAAACATGGGGAGTGACCTCCCCACTACCCACACCTAGGAAGCTGTTCTGGGCTGCAGGGACACCCAACACCCCCTCAGAATTAATCTTTCATGAGAAGGGTGGTGAAATGCAGGAATAGATTGCCCAGAGAGGTGGTGGATGCCTCATCGTTGAAAACATTCAGTCAGGCTGGATGGAGCTCCGAACAACCAGATCTAGTGGAAGATGTTCATGCTCATTGCAAGGGTGCTGGACTCTGTGACCTCTAAGGGTCCCTTCCAACCCTGCCATTCTGTGACATACAGTGGTACAATTCCTCACCCACAGCCCTGCAGCTGGCACTGGTTGCAGCAGCATCCTTCTGCCAGGAGGGATAGGGAAAGGTGGCTGGTGGCGGGTTCCTGCCGAAGAACGGCCTGGGCCAGGGCAGCCGAGGCAGGGCAGGGCCTGGGAGGTGGATTTTGCCCTCCAGGCCATGAGCTCATCTGGGGACTGGCCAGTTGCTCACAGCTGCTCCTGTGCCAGCAGCACCCCGGGTCCAGCTCTGCCTGTGCTGGGAGTGTTGCACAGGCCGGAGGGGCTGGGGCTGGAGCACAGTGACAGTGGCCAACGGGGGCTGCGGGCACCGCAGGGCCATCCCTCTCTATCCCCACACTGACCCCCTGTGGTGTCACAGAATCACAGAAACACAGCATTGTTAAGTTTAGAAGGGACCTCTGGAGATTATCAAACCAACCCCTGCCCAGGCAGGGTAACCTGGAGCAGGTTACACAGGAAAGCAGCCAGGTGGGTTTTGAGCGCCTCGAGAGGGAGACTCCACAACCCCTCTGGGCGGCCAGTTCCAGTGCTCTGCCACCCTAAACGTAAAGTAGTTTTTCCTCATGTTGAGGTGGAACTTCTTGTGTTTTGGTCTATGCCAATTGCTCCTCGTCCTGTTGCTGGCCACCACTGAAAAGAGCCGGGCATCATTCTCTTGACACCTGCCTTTGAGATATTTATTTGCATCGATGAGATTCCCTCTCAGTGTCGTCTTCTTCAGACTAAACGGGCCTAGCTCCACAGTCTCTCCTCATAAGAGAGATGCTCCAGATCCCTCATCATCTTTGTTGCTTCCCCGGACCCTCTCCAGAAGTTTATCTTGCACTGATGAGCCCAGAACGGACACAGCAATCTAGATGTGGCCCCACCAGGGCCGAAGAGAGGAGGAAGATCACCGGCTGGCCACACGCTTCCCGATGCACCCCAAGATACCATTGGCCCTCCTGACCGCAAGGACACACTGCCGGCTCATGGTCAACTTGTCACCCACCAATGCTCCCACGCCCTCCGGAGCCGCCCGGCCGCGGTGGCGGAGCGGCCGNACCTCTGGAGATTATCAAACCAACCCCTGCCCAGGCAGGGTAACCTGGAGCAGGTTACACAGGAAAGCAGCCAGGTGGGTTTTGAGCGCCTCGAGAGGGAGACTCCACAACCCCTCTGGGCGGCCAGTTCCAGTGCTCTGCCACCCTAAACGTAAAGTAGTTTTTCCTCATGTTGAGGTGGAACTTCTTGTGTTTTGGTCTATGCCAATTGCTCCTCGTCCTGTTGCTGGCCACCACTGAAAAGAGCCGGGCATCATTCTCTTGACACCTGCCTTTGAGATATTTATTTGCATCGATGAGATTCCCTCTCAGTGTCGTCTTCTTCAGACTAAACGGGCCTAGCTCCACAGTCTCTCCTCATAAGAGAGATGCTCCAGATCCCTCATCATCTTTGTTGCTTCCCCGGACCCTCTCCAGAAGTTTATCTTGCACTGATGAGCCCAGAACGGACACAGCAATCTAGATGTGGCCCCACCAGGGCCGAAGAGAGGAGGAAGATCACCGGCTGGCCACACGCTTCCCGATGCACCCCAAGATACCATTGGCCCTCCTGACCGCAAGGACACACTGCCGGCTCATGGTCAACTTGTCACCCACCAATGCTCCCACGCCCTCCGGAGCCGCCCGGCCGCGGTGGCGGAGCGGCCGCAGGGGGCGGGTCGCAGCGGCAGGAGAGGCGCCGCCTCCCCGCCCGCCCGGCACTGCGGGGCCCGAGTGCGAGGAGGAGCAGCGGCGGCGCGGAGCTCCNGCTGCCCCGGCTCTGCCCGGCGGGCGGTGGGGCCGCGGCTCCTGTCACGGGCGGTGTTGTCGTTGCAGCTGGAGATGCCGGCCCGGACCAGGGCCCCGCCGAGCTGCTCCGGGCTGGATCTCCGCACCGCGCTGCTGCCCGCCAGCCCGCCCCGGGGGCACCGGCCCGCGCCCGGCCTCCCGCCAGCCCCGCGCCTCAGCCCGCGCCCCGTAAGTGCCCGCCCGAGCGGGGGGTCACAAGCCCAGTGGCCCGGCTTGCGTTGGTTCGGTTTTTTTCTCCTCCAGTAGTTATTTTTCCAGAAGCAGTTTTTCACGTGTGTCACCATCTGGCTGACATCGTTCTGTGATGTTCTGGTAGCTAATTTAAGAGCATATGTCAAATCTATGTCACTTCTATTACTTTTTGTAACACTGAAATCAGGTAGTTTGTAAAAGAAGGTTGGTTTTGTTGAAATCTCTTCCTGAGCAACCCACCTAAGCTGCTTCTTATCATCTGCTTCCCATTTATTTACTAATTGATTGCACAATAACTTGATGAAAAATCTGCTCAGGGGCTGAAGTTAGGCTAACAAGTCTTTGTTTTCCTTGGTAGTCCTCCTCCCTTCTTTTAGCAATATGTGCTAGTTTGCCTGTCTTGCCATCTCTGTAGTTCTGAAGATGTCACTTTGATCAGCGTTTTAAGCATCAACGGCTGATCTCACAAGTGTTTGCTGACTTGAAAATCTTTATCTTATCTTTAACTTTATCCTTTACTCTTAACTTACCTTCTTCCACTTTGACCTCACCGTCCGTCTCCCTGTAAAAGGAATTTCTTTAAATACCGATTCACAGTTAACTTTTCTGCTGAGGGCTGAAATAAAGAAGACATTTAACAATTTGTCCTACTTTGTATGAGTTATAACTTGTTCCTTTTCCTCTGAAGTTATTAACCTTGCCTTCTGTCTTTTGTCTTTTTATTGTATTTGTGGAACTTTTACTTGTTGCCATTTGTCTTCTTCACTAGCTACAAACTCACTTCTGTACCATCCTTGTTCTGATCTTATCCCTACATGATAGCACTGTCTTTTTGTCTTTTTATATTGCTCTTTAGCCATGCACACAAACTTTTTTTTTTTTTTTAATTCTTCTGTGATTTTTCAGGTCAGGAAAGCTCTCTTGTTGCAGTTAAAACAGTCTTATACACTCTTGCCTCTGAATTGCTATTGTGCATTTAATGTAGTCCCTTTCAGTAACTGCTAGCTCTCTGCTCTTGTACATCTCTTAGATTACTTGTCTAAAAGTCATGTCAGCCTATTCCCTGAGGTTTTTTATGAAGTCTGTCAGTTTGATTCTGTTATTCACACTGTGTTTTCCTTAGAACAGGCAGTGAGAGACTTTGGCCAGCAGGCCAAACTCAGCTCACCAGAGCAATTCATCATGTCCAAGTCCTGTGTGCCCACCCTCCGAAGGATCTTTTGGACTAAAACTGAAAGTAGGCTGCAGCATGGTTAAATGGTACTGGTAGCCCATTTCCTTATGGTGGCTCCCTTTCAATCTCAACATTTTACAGCACCTCCTGGTTACATGGCATGAACTGAAATGGGCCCCTGTAATCGCATGGTGAAAGCATACATGTTCTGTCATATCCAGATATATCTCTTATCTGATGAAAATACAGCTATTCTCATTATGTTCCTGGGTGCAAACCCATCCTGATACAGGAAATACTGGTGGTTTGGTCATGTGTTAAATATGTTCCAGGTCACATGGTAAGGAAAAAGTCAATGCCTTTTTCAGTGCATGCGTACGAATCGTGCTCTGCCAGAAAGATTCACTGTTAGAATCTTTTCTTCATGGCTTTGTGGTCACTTTCACATACTGCTTTCTGTCTTTAACTTCTGAGTCCAGTTTCAGTGAGTTCATACCTTCTAGTCAAAGCTGAAATGAAGAGTACCCATTCTTCTAGTAGCTTCCTCTAATTTCTGAAACACAAAGCTACTTTTAGTTGTGGAAGGTTGTTTACCACACATGCTGTATTACTAGCCAATGGCTGGGTAATGACCCCCACTGATGATTATTTGCCATCATAACAGCTCTTGGATGGTGGCTCAGGAAAAGGTTTTGTGTGGTCTGTTGTTGATTGCTCCCAAGACAGCAACCTTGTGGTTTCTTTTTGCTCCTCCTTAGCCTGCCTTTCCTCATTGCTTCCTTAATTTTCAGAATTTATTCCTGTTGTGCAATTGTATTGGGTTTGCCTGGCAAGACTGGTAGCAGGATGGGGAGGAGTGCTGTAGGGGTGGTTTTTGTGAAAAGCTGCAAGACTCTGTGTCTAATGGGCCCAGTGCCAGCTGGGTCTGGAGTGGACCCATGGCTGGCCAGGGCCGAGCCCATCAGCAATGATGGTAGCACCTCTTGGGTAACATAGGTAAGAAGGAATAAAAAAAGTAGTTGCAGCTGCAGAAGAGAGGACGAGAATATGTGAGAGAAACAACTTATGCAGACACCAGGGCCAGTGAAGAAGGAGGAGGAAGTGCCCTAAGCACTGGGTTAGACTTTCCCCTGCAGCCTGTGCTGTGGGCTATGGTGAGGCAGCTGTCCCCCTGCAGCCCATGAGGTTCATGCAAAGATCCACCTGCAGCCTGTGGAGGAGCCCCACACTAGTGTAGGTGGATGCCTAAGAGGAGGCTGTGACTCCATGGGAAGCTCACACTGGAGCAGGCTCCTGGCGTGGACCTGTGGAAAGAGGAGCCCGCATTGGAGCAGGTTTCTTGGTACGTCTTGTGACCCCATGGGGACCCACACTGCAGCAGCCTATTCGTGAAGGACTGCACTCTGTGGAAGGGACCCACACTGGAGCAGTTTGTGAAGAACTGTAGCCTGTGGGAAAGACTCACACTGGAGAAGTGTGTAGAGGACTCTCCTGTGGGAGGAACCTCCCGCTGGAGCAGGGGAAGGACTTCTCTCCCAGAGAAGGCAGCAGCAGAAACAGCATGTGATGAACTGACTGTAACCTCCATTCCTTGTCTCCCTGCACTGCAGAGGTGGAGGAGGTAGAGAATCGGGAATAAAGTTAAGCCCAGGAAGAAGCTTCCTGGGGTGAAGGGAAAGTGGTTTTTTTAGGATTTGTTTTGCTTGTCATTATCATGTACTGATTTTGATTGGTAATAAAGTCAGTTAATTTCCCCAAGTAGAGTCTGGTTTGCCTGTGGTGGTAATTGGTGAGTGATCTCTCCCTGTCCTTATCTCAACTCATGAGCCTTTTATGGTATTTTCTCTCCTCAGCCCAGCTGAGGAGGGGAGTGATAGAGCAGCACCTTTTTGGACACCTGGCCTCCAGCCAGGGTCAACCCCCCACAACAGTGCAGAACTACTTACGTCATAAGTGTGGTTTCATGTGAAGACTTCCCTCCTGAGGGTTGTTTTATTGTTTTTTAATGTCTTTGTTACAGCTTTATTGCAGTTCTGTGACCAAGGATTTAGCAGTATTTCTTTTATTTTTCTGTGAGCCTTAGCTTCTGTTCTTCTTCAAAATATCCCTTACTACACTCAATTTGAGTCCTAAAACTATCTTCCCTTTTATTATTGCATGAAATCTGTTGCTTCCTGCCGTTAGCTTGTTATGGAAGGCTGTCCCATGTGTTTGTCTCCAGGATTTATCTTACTTCCCTGGATAGAAAATTCTGTTAAGCATATTTGTGACTCATGGCCTTGAATCCTATACCCTTGCATCCACAGTTAATCCTTATACATCCATGGCCAGACCTAGAAGTCTGACCTAGAAATGTCATTAGTGATCTCACGAGTAGGTCTTGATAAATTTCCCGTGTTGTTTTTGCCATTGGATCCACATGGGCAGCCCATTTTCCAGGCTGACAGGTGAGTATGTCAGGTGATGTTTGTCATGGTGGTAGCCATGACATTTGTATCTTTGATACTTTTGCATCTCTTCCTTCATGGCCAGGAGAGGATATCAAAATAATAACCTGCATAAACTTTTAATGGAATTCAGCTTCCATGTACTCACTGTCCTCATGCTGATCACAGGCCAGTGCTCTCTACATTCTACTGTTTTTCAATTTTCTTAACATGTTTCTTCTCGTTATTCTATTGACCATTAGTTTCAGGAGTACAAAGTTATCTTGTGGTCCAGTATTCCAGGGCAGTGGAAGGTAGGAAATAGGAGAAGATGAAAAAACTGGTATTTACTTAAGTAACTGTATTATTGTAGTGCTTGAAGTATTTTATGTTTCTTGTTTCTCCTTCTGTTAGTGACACATCGCAAGACAAAATTGATTAGCACATACATGATTAAGGAGAAAATATAATATGAAACTTAGAACCAAAGATTTTGCTTCCAGAGATGTTAATGGATTTTGAGGTCTGATAAAATTGTATGATGCTGATTTTTCCTTCTGTCGTTTTCTCTTTTTCTTTTCTTCTCTTTCCTCTTTTTTTTTTTTTCCCCAAAGAAATTGTAGGTTTGGTCTCTTGGAAATATGGAATCAATCTCTATGATGGGGAGTCCCAAGAACCTCAATGAAACTTTTCTACCAAATGTTGCCAACGGCATCAAGGATGCCAGTAAGGTCACAATAGGCATCATTGGAAGTGGAGACTTCGCTAAGTCATTGACCATCAGACTTATCCGATGTGGGTACTGCGTGGTCGTAGGAAGCAGAAACCCTAAACATGCTGCTGACTTCTTTCCTCATGTGGTTGACGTCACTCACCATGAAGATGCAGTAGCTAAAACAAACATCATTTTTGTAGCCATACACAGAGAACATTACACCTCTTTGTGGGACCTCAAGCATTTACTTGCTGGCAAAATTCTGATTGATGTCAGCAATAATACAAGAGTAGACCAATATCCAGACTCCAATGCCGAGTATTTGGCATCGCTTTTTCCCGATTCCCTAATTGTCAAAGGATTCAATGTCATTTCAGCATGGTCACTGCAGTTAGGACCAAAGGATGCCAGCAGACAGGTAAATGTTTTTATTTGTATTTAACTTACTTGTAAGATGAAAATGACAGGAACTGAATGTAACAGCCAGAATTCAAGAGGCTTACCCTGCCTGATTTAACATGTCTAAAATGGTGGGCCTTTAGCTTATGTTTTAGTAGCCAATAAAACCTTCAGAGTTTAGTTCATCCCACTGTAAGACAAATAAAAGAAGTGGTCCAGTTTTTTCCTTGTGTTGCCTGTTTGTCTTTAAAGATTGCAGAGGAAATGTGGATACTAGCTTAGAGTAGACAGTAGAGGAGACAGAGGAGAAGAGTTGGATCTTAATGTTTTCCGTAGGAAATATGTTCGTGTGTATCCTTATGCTTTATACAAGGATAGAGACAGTCTTTCCCAGTGTGTTTTAGTTACAGCATTGGGGTGAACTACTGAAAGAGATGCACAGAAATCTGAGGTCCTGATCCCAGAGCTCAGGAATCGGCTGTTCTAAAAATGCTTGCGTTCAATGTAGCAGCAAAGTGATTGAAAGAACTTATCTAGCTTTTAGAGTGCCCCAAAATCATAAATATGAGGGAACAGAAGGAGGCACATATGTTTCTAAGTGATCATTCTTTTGATCCAGGGCTGCTTGGGAACATCATGTTCAAATTCCTTCCCAGTATGTTCTGCAAATCCATCCTGCATATAGAAAAGGCACCTTTATGTGTTTCATGTTTTGCTGAAGTGATGTAAAGGATTTAAGCTTGTGCAAACATCCAGTCCTTCACAGCTTTATGAAATCTGAGAAATACATAAGAAATAACTGATGTAGCATGACTGCTGGAGAGTAAATTGAGTTTTCTGGCACTTCAGGTAGATTTAAATGGAATCCAATTAATATGGAATTAGCATAATTTTAAAAATAACCTCACCATACTTCTTTTATCCCCTTTCAAAATAGCACTACACTATAAATAATTCACTTCAGTCAAAACAGATCGTATTTGCTTCAATGCAGATGATCAGCAGTGTTGGGCAAACTATAGCCCACTGTAAATTTTAAAGGAACCTTGAAGTACTTTGTAGCAGTACACTTCTTTCACTGTGTGATAAACTGGCCTTTAGAGCAAGTTCTCATTTGGCTGCTAGTTTTTGTCTTTTCTGTTAAATACTCAAATCTGAATTCTGTGGAAATCTGGGTTGTGAAATTAAGCTAAAATTGTTAACCATGGAGAGATTACAAAGTTCTCTGATTTTCATTCTGTGTATGCTATAGTTGTTTAAGATTCATCGTTCAAGATTCCTGTATTTTTGAGAGATTTGAGATTTTCTGAAACTCTTTTAGCTGTTGCTTCAAGTTAATCCAGTCCTGTAGACATTTCAGTATGACAAGTTTCAGTGTGCAGATTACCAAGACCTCCCCCATTATTAAATCCAAGAAAAAGCCAATTTTGTTTTGATTACTCTGTTGCTAAATCAGCGTGCATATTTGCACTTTGGCTAGATTTTTATGTGATTTTAATGTCATCTTGGTGATGAAAGCTGGGATAAGGTGTACAGTTTCAGCAGTTGCGTTGTAGTTTTGATTTGGAGGCCCTTAAGGTTTTTGCTGGGTTCTGTTGGTTTTCTGTTTACCTTTGAATCTCTTTCTCTGACTACAGACAATTCCCTTGACTTTCCCAACAGGTCTATATATGCAGTAACAATGTTCAGGCTCGTCATCAAGTTATGGAGCTTGCCCGTCAGCTCAGTTTCATCCCTATTGATTTGGGGGCATTGTCATCTTCAAGGGAGATTGAAAACCTGCCTCTGCAACTGTTCACCCTGTGGAAGGGGCCTGTAGTGATTGCCATTAGCCTGGCAACATTTTTCTTCATCTATTCCTTTGTCAGAGATGTCATCCATCCATACATGAGAAATCAGCAGAGTGACTTTTACAAGATTCCCATTGAGATTGTGAACAAGACCCTGCCAATTGTTGCTATCACTTTGCTTTCTCTAGTGTATTTATCAGGACTTCTTGCAGCTGCTTATCAGCTTTACTATGGGACTAAGTATCGGCGATTTCCTCCTTGGCTGGACAACTGGCTCCAGTGTCGAAAGCAGCTTGGACTGCTCAGTTTTTTCTTCGCAGCTGTGCACGTGGTGTACAGCCTCTGCTTGCCCATGAGGAGATCGGAGCGCTACTTGTTCCTCAACATGGCATATCAACAGGTGAGACAATCTGTAGTGCAATAAGCCAAAAACACCTTGGCTGCATGCATATGGCTCCTGAATACAATAGATGGGTTTTCTTAATCTGTTCTACTGCTTTTGGTACAGAATGTTATGGGTTATCTTATGCATAGCTGGTGCCAAATAAGGAGACTAAAAGAAACATCTGTGCATTTTGCTCACCTTGTGGGTCAATCTGCAGTCAAGTTTGTGTGGTAGGGGAAATGAAGGACATGTCTTACTGAAATTCCTGATACCAATATACCCAAGAGGAATGTAGGATAGACAGGATAAGAGCAACGGCAGGAAAATTCTGAGGTATGTTCCTTTCTATGTATGTGTAACACATGGGGGAAGTATGTGTATCATAAGTGCATTTACAAATAGGAAAAGTATAAGGGTAGATACTGTAATCATGTTTACAGATACTTCTACATTCCAAAAAAAAAAAAAAAAAGAAGAATATGAAGAAAATGCTGATACTTTGTAACATTTTGGACCAGTGTTAAAAATACTTTATTCTTTTAAAATTCTGTGAACATCATCTATTGCAGGCAGTAGAAATTGACTCATAGTTCCCAGGAGCAATTGATCTTGCATAACCCTGAAACATTCTCTGACAAATCTGTCATCCTCTAGAAGAGGGTCTGATTCTCCTGACTGTCAGTGAGACAGCTTATTGTAACCTTTAAAGTGGCAGAAAAGCAGCATTGCCAGAAAAACAGCATTGCCATTCAGCACATAAAATCTGTAGAAAAGAGAGATGTGATAGAACAGAAAGAAAAACCAAAAAAGGAAATAAAATCAAATGGAACAAATTAACAGGGAGTGTCACAAACTCTGAAAGAGCTAGCATCAAAACTGAACTTAAGAGAAAGACAGGAAGGGCAAAACTATAATAGGCAGCAAGAAATTGTAATTCACACTTAAAATTAGTAATGCTAAAGGATTCACTGGTAATTTTACTAAGAAATGATCTTAGTTTTAATGGTATTGTAAAACTCTCACTTGCTAATATTTCTGGTGAACCTTTTTCAAGACATGTCATATTGCAATAGTTAACCTGGAAGTGGAAAAAAGAATTGAATAGCTAAGCTTCTTAGTTGTCAAGGTCCTGAATGCTTTCTTTTTTTCTGGTAAGCTCTCCAGTGAGAACCATCTTGGAAAAATCTGATGTCAATGGTGAAAGAGAGAAACAAGCTTGGACTCAGCATAGAGAGCTGAAGGGAAGTCAGGAAATGATGCTAAACTATTTCTAAATGTAACAAACTAAAAAGAAATTGCAGGTTCATCCAACTTATGTTACAGAATTTAGGTTCGCAGAGTCTGAAGAACACACCTCCTTTTCTACAGTGTGTAAGAATGTGCAGAATTACCTGATTTTATAACAGTATTGTTGTAAATGTTATATAATGTTACATTTTCTTTTAGCATCTCATCTAAATTTCCATGTTTAACATATTTTTAATCTAGCAAGAGCCAATACCAGCAGTAAGGAAATAGTTGTTTTTCTCCAAGACATGAATAAACCTCTGAAATATTTGACCCCATTTTATAGTTGTCCTCTGACTGTGAACTTTAAGTCAGCAAAATAACTTCTGTTGGTATTTTTAATACTCTTTAGAATAAAGTTCTTTCTTTCTGTTCTTTCATCAGGTTCATGCAAATGTTGAAAATTCTTGGAATGAGGAAGAAGTGTGGCGAATTGAAATGTATATCTCCTTTGGAATAATGAGTCTTGGATTGCTTTCTTTGCTGGCAGTAACTTCCATCCCTTCAGTAAATAGTGCCTTAAACTGGAGGGAGTTCAGTTTTATTCAGGTGTGTTACTTTTTTAATAAGGGGGTTTTGGTGTTAACGAGAATTCCTTGATCATGATCACAATCACAAACAAAAGCTCATTGCAATGTGACAAGAGCCTTTTTTTCCTCTATCTCTGGTAATTTAATAAAAACAGCAATTACTTAGCAAATATATTACCATGAAGGCACATAAAGCATTTCATGGGTGTTAGAACAGGACTTTTCATTTTACACTTCTTTATCTTAAATAACCAACGTAGCTAAGACCAAATGATCACTAATCTATTCTTTTTCTGATCTTAGAATTTCTCGCTAAATTCAAGTTAGATAAATTTGGACAAACTTGCTAAATGCAGTGATACTGATGAGATACTTGTAGGTAGATGGACACAGCCATTAAAATTGAAGACTTAATTTGCCCTGCAGGATTTTTATTGCACAACCCTCTGACAGCCATGGTGCCATTGATGAAGTTTTACTTCCCCTCCACTGTGGGGGAGCTCTCAGCTGCATTATTCCCATTAGCTGAAAACACCCACTAGTAAGATACCAAGCTTTGCTTATTAAAATCAGAGGCTTTTCAAGGTCCTGGTACACCATCTTCTGCCTTCCTTCCTCAGATAAATATCTGATAAATAACAGGCAAATCTAGCCAGCATAAACTACTAAGAAATAGGGGCTTTAATAAACAGCTCAATGCTTGCTCCTACACATAATTGCCAGTAGTTTTCGGTAGCAGTCAGGTATAAGAAATTTTACTAGTCTGGTGAAAATTTCCTAAATGTGCGAAGTTTTCGGTTTTGTTGAGTTTAGTTTTCTGACTTTGGCTTTAGTACTGTAGTCTTAGCTCAGTCTTTTCTGATTAACATTTTTTTCAGCTTAGCCATTGTAATAATATTGCCTAATTCTGTGTCCTGTTCACTTCAGAACATGGGCACTGACTTTAAAGTTCAGGGCTTGGGTTGTGCTTCATAATTCACAGACATTTTAAAGAGAGTGGTGGGGGGGGACACTTCAATGGCTGTAGTTGTCTGAGGTCTGTCTGTAATGTCTTCCCTTCCCTTATGATTTCTGTCACTGGAAAACTGCAGGTAGACCTACAAAAAGTTTGCTGAAAAGTTTTTCAAAGTGGAGTTACCCTGACAGAACTGTTTATTCACAGTCATGGCTTTGAGCCTTCGGAGGGACTAAATACTCAGGAGTATTGTTACATCTCTGCCAGCTGGAGTTCTCAGTGTGGGGACAATAGCACTGCTATTGTGATATGAATCATTAGTGCAAAAGGGAAAAAAATGTATTCATTTGTGAGTGACATGATGCCTTTATCCAGTAATAACTTCCAGCCACAAACACGGCATTTGTGTCTTATTTTTCCTTACTCATGTTTCCAAATTTCAGGCTTGTGTGACTGAGTCAAAACCCACACAATAATCACAATGATATTGCCAATACAACTGCATATTTACTGCAGTTATTTCCACTGTAAACTAAGTCAAAATAGTTCCAAATTTAAATAATTACAAACTTGAATGACCCATCTGTCAGTACTTTGAGGATTTTTTTTGGGGAATGAGTTGTTTGCTCTGGATGTATGTTACAGTTCATACTGCATTATGTGCGGAAGATAACTGGTATTGGTAATGAGCTATGATCATTTGCAATTCTTAATCACAGAAGTATTGATCTACTAAAAATGTCTTTAAGCTAATGAATATTTACTTTGTCATTAACTCTCAGGATGTAAGTTATTCTTCATTTAGTTACTTGTCAAAAAAAGTCTTCTTGCTTTCTTCAAACACAAAACAGACTTTCAGAGATTGCTTACTAAAGTAAAAGGAGTCTGTATTTCTGCATGTTTCATTGTACCCAGTATGCAAGTAGAACAGATAAAACATTGTAATACTCTCTTTCATATTTTTCTTCTTCTGAAGTGCAGAGCAATGAAGAAAAATTAAACTTAAATTTCTCAATCTTCTCTAAGTCAGGGGGACAAACAATGGAACTACTAACCTACCATCCCATTGCTGCTTTTCTTTTCATCTGGGAAAAGCAGTATGTCTCTACTGTAGCCCTGAATCTCAGATGATTTGCCGCAACAGTTGCTGAAATTGTTTCACATTTGACAGATGAAGAATCAGTCAGTCAGCACACTCAGTTTCCCAGCTCAGCACTTCCTGCTGAGAACAAGACACTATTGCTTGCTCATCTTAGTAAATGCAGTTTCATAAAAATAAGATTTGGCCTCTTCTAAAGAGTTTTACCACTAGAACATGCTAGGAAAGTCTGAGTTTTTTAGCATGTGCAGTATAGACTAGCCTTGTTCCAGTAGTACAAGCCCTCAGCAGCATCTCCCCAACTTACAGCAGTTCAAAAAGACTTCCAGTGTCTTCCTAATACTCTAAAGAAACACCAGTTGTCAATATTTCTGCACAGAAATCATTGCTGTCTTTGATATCCCAAATTATTTTGGAGATGGCTCCATCTTTCCTAGCCTGGTTTCAAACACAGGTGTCGGCAGCCCCAAAAATTCCAGCCTGCTTCATCAAGGGAAAAGGACTTTGAGAGGACAAGCTGTTCAGGCTCCACTCCTTCACTCATATTATGAATATGAACAAAGTGAGATAGGAGGAGGTTTAATAGTGCAAAAGGAAATTACTGTGTCAGTCCTAGAAGGAGCTAAGAGACCAGCAGAAAACAGGAATTGCTACAGTACAGAGCTGACCACTGTACAAAACAAAGGTCTGATTACTTCATCATGATTTGGAGAGAAACACTCCTAAGATCCAGAGAGAGGAACCACAGAATGAGACAGTGATGAAGAATTTTCTCAGTAGGAGATCCTAGATGATTGAAACTTAGTGAAACTTTGCTGGCATCTTAACGTGACCCAGAGTTGAAGTTTACTGAGAAAAGCAGCAGGGGAGAAAGCTGGGGCTGATAAACTAATGCATCAGTTTTCTTAAATGCCACTTCAGTACTCTCTTTTTCTCATCTAAATATATTTGGATAAGGAGCAAAGGAAGACATGGGCAAGAAATACAAAAGAATTCATATTTTGTCAGAGGAGGCAGAATAAACAGCCTAAAACAACACACTGCAAACAGAAAAAAAGACATTTATTGAAACCAGTCCTTGAATGTTCACATAAAATACAAGGAAATGGAGAATGTTGTCTGCAAGTTATGCTGCACTGGGTCTTTCAGTCTTGTGAGGAAAGGTAAACTGTAAATATATAATGTAAACATAAATGACTGCCGCTTTTGTTTTCCAGTCTAAGACTTCAAAACCCATCATTTAAAGTGGCAATGGACAGAGCAGACTGGTTTTGAAAGCTGAGCTTCGTGTTTTTTAGCAAAAAACAACACAAATCTGCTATTTGAGTATTAGGAAGCTGACCTTTTTGTAGATATTCCTTTTCTCTGCTAGCACAATCCTAAAGTTTTTTGGAGGCAGTGTTACCAAAATATTTCTCATGCATACACTTTGAGGAAAGGCTGCCCTGCCTTGGTTCTCCCACAGGAATAGGATTCTTTCTCCCCAGAGTAAAGACTGAGGCCTGCGTATTTAGCAAGTTCATGGCTAAGATTCCAATCAGAAGTTACTACAGACGGTTTATAAGTTTAGCAATATCCTGTTACTGGGAGAATCTGAAGTATATCTTGCATAAATGTAGAATTTAGGAAATATCTTTTCTATATAAATTGCTTGGAACTACTCAACCATTGTGAATGTAGAAATTCCTGAAGCAGATTTGCCCCACATTTTTGTCTCTAAGTATGTACATCTTGCTGGTAACATTTTAGGGCTTTTTCTCTTTCATCTTTCCCGCTCTTCTAACTTTTGTTGATTCCTTTGTCAAACAATGCCAGTTTGTCCAGTTTATCAGTAGCCTTGTCTGGGAATCTCCTATATTGGCTAAAAGCTGACTTTGATCAGGAAGGAAAAGAAACAAAACAGGGAGGACTTAGAGAAAAGCTAAAATATTTGGGAGTCCATAGGAAATGTGCTAATCTATTACTCAGCTTTCAGGAAACACAGTATTATGGAAGATAAGGAAGCAAAGCAACCAAAGATATTCTTCCACTTTTCCGAGCAGCCATTCTAAAGCCCAGGCAGAGGGTTCCCAAGAATTACAACTGATATTGCTGCTCACTGCACTATTCAATGTGAATTTACCAGTGAAGAAATAGTATTGCTTCTTGCTGCTTTCAGATGTCCTCTGCTCTTAAAGGAATTATCATCTGGTGCCTGGTAATGGTAATAAGGGGCTCAGTTGAAGAAGATAGCATTAGTAGCTGACAGAAGCTCCTGTAGGAATGTCTTTGTTAGTTTTTCAGAGGTGTGGTTGAAATTGTGCAGTACACACTAGCACATGCCCTACCAACACTTCAGAGAAGTATATGGCAGCTCTTCACAGGGCAAAAAAAAAAAATCTTAATAAAAGTACATCATATGTTTTTCTTGTCCTTGTGTTGTTATTTTAAAATGTACTGATGTACTTCTTAGTTTCCATTTTGACCATTAGATAGAAAGACATATATAGATTTCTCAAAACTGTAGCTTGCAAATGGAATTAAAATAAGCACTAAAATAAATTGGAAATGTCTGTATAATATTTCCCTTCTGTTTCTTTTTTCAAGAATTGTTACATTTCCCATCAGTAATCCTGATGAAGAAATGAGGGATATGATTCACTTGTGCCCTTCTCCCTGCTGGCAGTGATATAACAATGAATTCAGGATAGTCATACCAACAAAAATCTGCAATAACATATTAAAACATCAGGTTTGATAGTATTGTTTGCTGTCCAAATTTCTTACCAGAAGTTCCGTTCAGATACCGCATATGCCATTTTCATTTCCTCAAGTGTTTGTCTAAATGTTCTGTTTACTGTGGGATATTTTGGGAGCAAATTGGTTTTTTAAGAAAAAGTCTGCCGCATATCTAAAGCTTAACAAAATAGCCCTGAAAACATTGGCAAAAAAGATACATAAATATTGGTAAGTCAAAAAACAGAGTACCAATCCCAAGAAATTACCAGAAGTATTTTTGTTTTATACCATTATACCTGTGAATCCTTGCAAATAGCATTAGCTCAGACATTTTTCTTCCCCTAGAAACTACTTAATCTTGAAGTAGAAAGAATTAATTCCTTCAGTGCCTATTATAGACCCTTAGGCTGCATTTTTCTTTGCTTGTCTATTTGCTGGAATTAGACAATACCTTGGTAGCCAGTTACCTTTTTTAATGCTCATTCTCTGTTTCAATGATTTTCTACAAATGTTTCCCAGCCAAGTCAGTCATTACCTCAGTTTTGGCCAGAAAGACGTTTTTCTTCATTTGATCACCACCAGAAGTCAAAGCATAGTATTCTTCTTTTATCGTGGTTTGGGAAAGTTAAGGTTGATGCATTGTCAAGTCTGCAAAGCATTAGAACTACAGGGCAAATTCACAGAACTGGTCAGTGACTCCTATTATCACCACCTTCTGTGGCAAGCTCTAGATGTATGTGCTGAGAGGTCTGTCCTCTCCAGGCTGCTGTGGGAGCCTTCTCTTTCACATTTATCCAGCACTGCCTGTTTATGGTAAACTGCACCACTGCTTTGGGCTATTATGCCCAAGCCCTGCAGTTCAGATATTCCCATTAACCAGTCAGCAACAACTGATGGAGAAGGTAGGGGATGATTTATGCTAACATCAGACAAGTGGATGTAGGCCTTTGTGAGGAAGAAGTAAGCTGTGCATCTCAGAGCGATAAAAACTTTAGGCCCAAATCTCTTCCAACAGAATTGCATTGTTTCATAATAAGGAATCTTGGAAGTGATCTGTCCTCATAGTTAAGAAATAGGAAACTTAATTTCCAATCACAATGGACGTTGTTCCAGTAACTACACGGGAATTGTTCTTCCTTAGCATACATACCCTGAAGTTGACTTCCATTACTTAGAATTTGGCCAGACATCATTTCAGCTTTGACTGAGGCCTGTAGATGTTAGCAGAGATACTCTGTAAATCAGTGCTCAGTTCAGTCTGTAAATTTCAGAATGTGAACTTAAAACCATATATTGCTAATTTATTGTAGTGAATAGGTAAGAGATTTTAACTGGATGTCTAATAGAAATGTTAAAATAATGCAAATAATACATTAGAGTTGTCAAGTGAAGGACCAAGTGCTATTATATCTTTTTTTTTTCCTGTTTTCTCTTTCTTTAAAGTCTACACTTGGATACATTGCTCTGCTTATAAGTACTTTCCATGTACTCATTTATGGATGGAAGAGAGCTTTTGAAGAAGAGTATTACAGATTTTACACACCACCAAATTTTGTTCTTGCCCTTGTTCTGCCTTCCATTGTAATTCTAGGTAAGATCGTGTTACTTTTGCCATGTGTAAGTAGGAAACTGAGGAGAATTCGAAGAGGATGGGAGAAAAGCCATGTTATAGAAGAAGTAAGTGGGTCTGTTCCACATCTCTCCCCAGAAAGGATAACTGTAATGTGATGATATTTGTTAACACTGTTGTACATGTTTGGGCTTGGTTTTTTTTGTCATAAACTTCCATTTTTAGGAGTTTAGTTAAGTAGGAGTCTTTGTAAAGTCTCTTGCTTTGCATATAGTACAAGCTCTTAACCAAACTATGAGAAGTTTATAACTAGAAGACTACTACTTCTGAAAACTACAAAAATATTTTTGTTTTGGATTGCAGAGGGCAGATGATTATGAAATAAAATTTTAATGTTCCTTTGCACGGTTATATCACAATAGTATTTTATTAGAACCAGGCTTTTCAGATATTTTTTTGACTTAGAGCATATGTGTCAGAGTGCTGTTTATTAATATCACATTTTCTGGGCAGTATTTCTTCTATTAAAACCACATTTCTGGGTTAATGAGTTCAGAATATAAAGTAAATTATTTAGGAAATAACCAGGGTTTGAAGCAAATTAATTTGTAATGATCACAGAATCACAGAACGGTTTGAGTTGGAAGGGACCTTAAAGATCAGAAAGTTCCAACCCCCCTGTCATGGGCCTTGACAACTTTCACTAGACCAGGTTGCTCAGAGCCCCACGCAGCCTGCCCTTGAACACTTCCAGGGATCTACAACTTCTCTGGGCAACCTGTTCCAGGGTCTCAGCACCCTCACAGTAAAGAATTTCCTCCTAATACCCAATCTAATCCTACTCTCATTCAGTTTGTAGCCATTCAGCCTTGTCCTGTCACTACATACCATTGCCCTCTCCAGCTCTCTTGTAGGCACCCTTCGGGTATGGAAAGCTGCAATTAGGTCACCCCTAAGCCATCTCTTCCAGGCTGCACAAACCCAGTTCTCCATTTCCTCCTAATACCCAATCTAATCCTACTCTCATTCAGTTTGTAGCCATTCAGCCTTGTCCTGTCACTACATACCATTGCCCTCTCCAGCTCTCTTGTAGGCACCCTTCGGGTATGGAAAGCTGCAATTAGGTCACCCCTAAGCCATCTCTTCCAGGCTGCACAAACCCAGTTCTCCACCCTTCCTCACAGGAGAGGTGCTCCAGCCCTCTGGTCATCTTGGTGGCCCTGCTCTGGACTCGCTCCAATAGGTCCATGCCCTTCCTGTGCTGGGCACCCCAGAGCTGGATGCAGCTTCCAGGTGGGATCTCTCTCACCAGAGCAGAGCAGAGGGGCAGAGTCCCCTCCCCTGCCCTGCTGCCCACACTGCTTTGGATGCAGCCCAGGACACGTTTGGCTTTCTGGGCTGTGAGTGCTCATGGCTGGGTCATGTCCAGCCTCATCCACCAGCACCCCCAGGTCCTTCTGGGCAGGGCTGCTCCAGATCCATTCATCCCCCAGCCTGTGTTGTTACTGGGGGTTGCCCTGACCCAGGTGCAGCACCTTGCACTTGGTCAAGTGTATTGCACATGTACAGTATATTTATTTGTGTGTGGTTTTACACCATTCCATGATTTGAATATGCAAACCCAGTTTCAATTGTGGTGTGATTGTACATCTTGTAAGCAAAGGGTATTGTACTAATACCATCTTTTTTTTTTTTTCCAAAGTATTATGTAGGATTTTAGACCTTTGGTGTCTCTTTATTTCCATACATCATATGATGAAGATTTAAAACAGTGCTATACATTTATAGAAAGATATGTGTGCACACTAGTTTTTGATTTTTTAATGCTTTTGAAATATGAGGAAACATTTTAAAACAGAAAGAAAAGCTGAGAATTCAGCAACAATAAAAATCCATTTTCACTGTGAAACTTCCAATATGTTGGAAGCATCACAATACTCATGTTCTGTATGTGTCTACACTGGAGTTTCAGTTATTATATATGAATTTCCCAGAATGTGTCTTAAATTCTTAATATCTTTTTGTGCAAATCCAATCTTCTATTTTTATATAAAGGTCTAACTTTTACAAGTGTCTCTGGGCTATGCCTGAAGTTTTGAGAAACCAAATTATTATTCTTATACTTAAAAAACTCTAAACCTTGACATTTGCATTTCCTGTTGGATTCACAACTATTTATTACTACTGCTCTTCCAGTAGTAATTACTCTTCTCTAACAAAATAGCCAAACTCAACTCATACCTTCAGAGTGTGTATTTGTTCCTAATTTTCTTTACTTGTATGAAAGTATATTTTTCTTATCTATATTTGCACGGCTTAAAATCTCTGATTTTCTTAGCTGAACCTTCTCTTATTATTTATTACTTTGGAAGAATTTGTCGTAATACCATACATCAGAAATATACAGAATTAAGCTTGAATTTATCCTTAAACATCACTGGTCATGTAAATCTCATTATCTCTGTAATAAAACCAACAGCTTCACAGAAAAACAAGATTCTAGAATCAAACTCTGCCCCCAGTTATACCAACCTAAGCCTAAAGAATTCATGTTAGTTATTCTTAATTTCATTTCAAATTCAAAATACCTACAACAATTTTATTTTTATTCTAGTATTCAGATTCCCCAAACTTACACATCAAGCCTGTGTTTGTTACAAATTGAGACACAGTTGAACTTTCTTCCATTTTAAGCATGTTCAAATCTAGAGATGAAAAATGAAGTATTTGCATTCTGTTTTTTCAGAATTAAAGCAATTTTATATGTCTCTAGACATGTTTTGTTTGGAATGAGAGGTCAATGGATTCTTTTTTAAAATGGAGGTTTGTGAAAACATTTTTTGAAAAAAACAACTATGTTATGTGTGTCAACAGATATTTGATACTTTTTTCTTAGTTCACAAAAAACTACTTTCCAAGTAGTTAGAAAGCTCAGATTTATCCTCCTTTTTAAGCTTTGGGAATGGAATCAATTGGAAGGAAAAGAATTCACTTTATTTCACCATTTTTGGAAAAGTGAATTATAATAACAGCTATAATTAGTCAGGCAAAGGTCTTTGAGACTTGTCTCAAATAGCTGAGAAGTGGCAGATGCTTCCATAAAGAAAGTAGGTGTCCAGTGATTTTTTTTTTCCTAACATAACTTCTCAGCCTCTTGGAAATCAATCATTTTGGAGTTAGCTGAGACAGGTGCTGCCTCTGGACTACTGTATTTAATAGCTACTTTCTCCAAAAATTTATCAAACATTTTAGAAATTTGAAACTTTCCCATTTTTTATAGAAAAATAAAGAAAAAGGAAAAGCTCAATAAATAAATAAATAATGTTTGCATTTTTTCTTTTTTCTGAAACCAAGTAAGAGTGTTTCAGGGTACTTACTTAATTGTTCCTCCTCCAAGATGCAGCTATTTCAGTGATACTGGTGGTGATACACAAGTACAATACTGTTTTATCAAATATTCTAGACATTTAAATGAAAACCTTGTCATTGCTGGAGACAGACAGGAGCCTAAACTAGTACAAATGAGATTTTCACATAAAAATGAAGAACAAGTAACAATTACAACTTCTAACTTAACTTTGTCTGCATTTGCATTCCAGTACCAAAGGGTGTATATTTCTTAAAAGGCTTGCAGAAATGAATGTCCTTGACTGTTTCCTATTTCGTTATTTCAGAGTGAAACCACACAAAGTTGAAGCATTGTGCTTCATTCCGTGAAATAAAATTAATTTAAAAAATCTTAGAACATACAAAGTCTTGGGGAATTTTCATGGGATAAATATCACGCTATGTTCTACCCCAGTCCTGTGCATGAAACCTAATTAAAATCACTAGAATGGGCTGGTATAACTGAGAGCAGAATTGCACACCTCTGAACAGATTTAGGCAGAAAGTATTACCGTTGACAATCTGACTGCATTTCAAAATTAAATATGCTGCTATTGTTTTACAATAACTTTAAACTTCTGTAGAATATGTAATTAACATTCATGTTCCCTACAGCTGTTTTGATGCAATAGTGATAATGTTGCAGAACTATGATATTGTACTAATTGAAAATTACTGTCAAAGTCCATAGATATTGTACTGTAATGCATCCACTGACAGTATATACAGAAATGTATTGGCCCTCTTTCCTATGCAAAAAGTTGTTTCATCATTAAATTTCTTCAAGAATTATTGAACTGCTAAATTTTAAACTGCCAAAGTTGTCTGGAGAGAATAATGATGAGTCATTCCTTTTTTCAAACTGTATGTAGAAAATTTAAAATGTGTTTTAATTTTATATGTTACTTGAAAGGTTTAAATATTGAAGTATTAATAAATAGATAATATTTTTAGATCAAGTATTTGAAGGCATTTTGTGAAATATTTGTGCTACAAAAATGACATATGGTTTCCTGTTAGGCCATGTATTTACTTCTAACTGGCACAGCACGTTGACTTGTGATTTAATATTTTGTAGTGTTCTTTAAGGACCAATTCACTCTAACAAGACACTACTAAGCCTGAAGGTAAAACGACACCCATACGTTTAGCAAACTTTATATCCAGCATATGTTTAGTCCCACAAGGGATCTTTATTCATGTGACCAAACACATTGATTTCTGTAGAACTCACCATAGGACTTCTCGTTGGAAAAATACCTGAGGCTAATTGTTTAGTTTTGATTGCCTAAATATAAACAACTAAATTCATTTAAACATCTTAGTTACTTAGGAGAATAAATACATATTTTGAGGAATATCCTGCTATAAAAATATTTTTGTGTAGCTTTATATAAATTGCTTAACTGCCTAATGAAAATAAGTAATGAAATTAGCTTAATTTCTCTTAATTACTGTACAGTTAAAAAAATAGTGTTTAATATGTTATATAAAATTGTACATGTATTATAAAATTGAGACCTCTATGTATTTAGCAACGAGGTTTTTTTTTCTACGGATATTAGGGTATTCTTTCTTAACATTGTCTAAAATAGAGTTCTATTACAGGTTCCATGTGTCTTTAATTTTATCTTACAATTCTATTAACTGTGGAAACTATGTACAAGTTAATTAAGTGCACATGTTCTTGAATTATTTAGAGGTTTTGAGTTATTCAGAGATTAATTATTTTGTAATTGTTTTGCAAGTTCTTCAGCTTGTGGTAATGGTTACTGTGAATTGGTGCAACATTTAATTTTTTGTTCCAGCATTGTGAGTTATAGGATGTGCCAACATGAGAAAGTACATTCACATTTTTATTTGGCATTAATTGCCTATAAAATAGTGTGTCTCTGTGTTTGTGTCTGTATGGTATTAGCTGCCCAACTAGCATTAAAGGAAATCATTAATTAAGGTAAGGCAATGAGTTCCCAAGCAGCTATAAATTTCACAGGTATGGATATAGTTAGGAAACAGCTTTCCTCTGAAAGTTAGATGTATCTGGTGCATAAAAATTAGATAGACTGAGTTTTTCAGTATATTTTCCTATATGCAGTGGATATATAATGGATGCATATGCATAGATCCTTGCAGACAGTGCATCTCCTAATACATAAGGTTTTGATTTCTTGGCTATTCATCCTGTAGTATTTTCTATCAATATAACGAGTAATGTTGCAGTACTGATATTGTATCACCATATGATACTGCTTGAATTAATTAGATTACAAGTGACACATTTACCTGACTTGAACAATGATCTCTGTCATTATATATTGTTTCTCATGCCTTGTTGGCAGTGTCTTACAGTGAGCATAATATGTCTCCCATGTGTAATATTCTCTTTGTAGTTGTGTTTGTCAGACTGTTCGTGCTGTCTCTCTGAACAGGGCTATTATAAATTATTAGTAATGCTCTTATCTATTTTTCCATAGACTGTGTTTTACACAAAAATCAATAAAAATCAATGTAAGGTATTTTGCTTTTTCTTCTGTGCTTATGCAGAATAAATTTTAGCTTGTGTTTCTTTCTAATACATGGGTGCTTTGATCAACATTTTCTCTGAGAGATAAAACTTCAATGTGAGTTCATAAAAACATTCTAAGGGCATTTTTTTTTTTTCAATGTCTGGATAACAGATTTTTCACACAGATACACTGGATAGCTATACCCCTTATCCTACTCTAAGATATTCTCCATGCTTTCAGAACACAAGAGTGAACACTACAGTACTATCAGCATATATTCAGTCCACTTTTCATTCAACAAAAGATTTGGCCATAATGAGACTGCTAGGCACCAATAAGTTTGCCAAGTGTCTGGTTGTGTGTATGCAAAAGCATTACTCTTTAAATGAAACAAAGAAGTGAAGCACTTTGCAGCCCTTCATTTGGAAATGCGTAACTTTTTTCCTAAGAGGCTTACACCAGCATAAGAGGAAAGAGGAAAACAATACGTGAGAGGTGTAATCCTGCTTAACTGTTGATCAGCAGCATAAACTGTTCTGAGTTCAGAGAAGTAAAGATGCATGGGTCAGCGGAGCTGGCAGCATCTGCATTGCTTTCACATTAGGTTACAAAGCCTTCCCAGACTCCCAAATGAAATATAGGTATTTTTAAAATTCAGAACATTTAATAACTGTTTGTGCCATGCCTAACCGAACAGTAACATTTTTGACCTTGAAGTCTGTCTTTTCTTGGCTTTTATTTTTTTGATCTCCCCATATCTCTATATCTCAGTGCTTGTTCTACTAAATGTTGATATGCCAGCAGCTGGGGCCCCAAAATTACACCTTTGTCCAGCCTTACCTTGTACTGTACAAGAGTATAAGTTCTGTGTCCTGTGATTTACTGCGTTTCCTTACAAAAATAAAGATCAATGTGAAAGTTCCCCTCATGACCCCATGACCTCAACACTGTATTTTAATAGTACAGGCAGGTAAATCCAGATGTTGGAAGCTCTGTTGACTTCACAGGTTTAAGGTTGAGTCTACTGCCAGCCACTTCACAGGTCTTTTCCTTTTTTTCTGCGAATATCAAACACAGAAGGTCTGTCAGGACGGAAAAAAAAAAAAAAAAAGGAGAATGAAAAGGAAGTCAAGGAGCCAACAGACTGATTCTTTAAAAGAATCTGATTTCTGTGCTTTAAAGACCTACAGGTTCAATACAGCCAAGCAAAGGACATCACTTGACTAGAGCTGAAGACCCCCATTGCAGCACATGAAAGGTATATACCGAATAATAGTCCTCTAAAAGCTTGCAACCTAATTTGTAAAACAACGAATACCAAGTGGTAGAGGAAATAATTCACTCAGCGAAGTCAACAGGAGATTAATGGCAGACCTCGATATTTAACCTTGATTTTCTAACACACAGCTGTGTCCTACACACAGAGTCCTGTGGTTTTATGAAATTTAAGTTTTACCTCAAGAATAGAGTTTGCTGAACTGTCTTTACACCAAAATAGTTTGTCGTCTGTCAAAACAGAAATGCTCTTTACATCAAGTCTACTTTTTAAACATATTTCTTAGCATTTGTAAAACTTAAAATTCAATACTCTCATAAATAAGGCCTTGGTGTCTTGAATATTTTCATTACCCACAGAAGAGGTAGATGTGATTAAAATACAATATAAGCCTGTTTGAGCTTTATTAACTTTTGAGTAAATATTTTCAGTTTATGCACGCTTTTGAGGATGGCATTTGCCATTTGCCAAGGGCAGCAGACTCCCTGTAGTTGAACTTGCGTGATGTAGCTTTCATCCCAAATTTTAAAAGCTTCATTTTGAAGAACCTGCACAGTGAGCAAATGGAGCTTTGCAATGTGATCTTTGGAACAGTGAGCCAACAAATGGCATGTGACCTAAGCTTATAATTTACAGACTAAGTTGCCCAATTTAAGTATATTCTCTATACATTTGTCATTCAAAACATGGAGCAACAAAATTTAAAACCACTTAAGCTACAATAAAAATAAATGTTAGCAGGGTTTTTTTTATATAAGCTTTAAAACTTTCAGTTCCTATCTAGGCACCAAGGAAAAATAAATATAATCCAGCTTGTTCAGCTAACTGCCTGCAGACATATAAGCATTGTCAGCGCAATTAATCTCAGACGCTTAATAGGAAATCTTGTTCCATCCAGTGTAAGCCCACATACAAAACAGAATGTTCACAGAAACAAATATGTAAGTAGAACATGGAAGGGCCAGTAAAGAGGTTAGAGTAATGGAGAGGTGTGTGTACATGGACAGATGAAAAGTGTCAAACACCAGCTCCAACTGCATTGTCACATCATGTGAGGGCACTATATAATGTGCTACAGGTCCTGCCTTTGTATGGCCTGTGTTCTATGATCACAGCTTAGGATGCCATGGATGTCAAAGGGCTCATCTTATTTGCTAAATTCAGAGTCCCATACTATGCTAGGCTATATTTTTGCCATCCTTTTGGAGTTGCATACAGGATGAATTTCTACTAAATGCAGAGTGTGCATGGGTATTTGTGTGTGTACACAAATACACAATATTGTGTCTTTTCCCTTTGATGGAAAGAGAACTCTATAGCGTACGTGAGTACTAAACATGAGATGCACCTTATTTCTGCAGAAGGCAGGTATGAAATGGGAGGGATGTAGCATACAAGCTGGGAAAAATGAAAAAAAGGACTGTGTTGGTTGTAGTTGCAGCCACAAACGTGATGTGTGCAACTTGCCCAAAGTGTATCCAAACCCTAGGAAGGGCAGCTGAAGTGAGCAGTCCAGTAGAGTACCTGTGAGCACACCAAGCGCTGTGTTCTTCTTGAATCTCAGCTGTCAACTAACCCTCAAACAGGCGCTCGCTGTTTTCAAGTAGAACATACCCACATCCCCTTACCCTTCTGTCCCTGCCTTTATTACTTTTTTGTATTGGTCTATGCAGAGAAAAGGTTCCTCTCGTCCCCTTCCCCGCTGTCAAGCTACCCCAGGCAGCGCTTTCCTGTCTGGGGTTTGTCATGGTGGTCTTTCAAGGAAGGTTTTTTTATGACTTTCTAGGGATCGACCAGCCTCTTCCCTTCCAGCTTCCCAGCATGTGGGAGCCGCCGAGCCTCTGCACCGCACGGGGTGGGGAAATGGTTTTCTCGCCGAGGTCGCGTTCACAGATAACAGCCCACGAAGTGACTTTTCGGGCAGGGTGGAGGAGGGCGTCACACGCGGGGGTCGCGGCAGAGCCGTAGCAGCGGAACGAGGCAGGAGGGGCCGGGCGGGCCCCGTGGGCTGTGGCGGTGCGGGCGGGCCGGGCTCGGCCCCGGCGTCGGGAGGAGGCGCCGCGCCGCTCTCATGGCAACGGCCGGGCCGCGCTGCGCCGCGGCGGAGCCACCATGGCCTCGCTGGCCGCGGCCGAGCCCCC